>APFE031724142.1:65702-103712 GCA_000404065.3 Pinus taeda
TTTAGTCCATGGTATTTGGTCCTTGGTTTTTGGACCTATGGTTTTGGACCATGGTATTTCGTCCAAAAGTATTGAACCCAAGTATTACGCCCCAAGTATTGGTTCTAAGTGGTTTTGGACCATGGTATTGAGTAAGGACTAAAGACTATAAAAAGGGAAGGAGATCATTAGGCAAAGGGCATTCACTCAAGTATTGAATATCTAATGGAGCAAGATCTAGAATATTGGTAATTGGTTATGGTGCATAGCTGGATTTGAATCAAGGAGAAACCTGAACGCTAGAAGATGGATAAGTTCTATTGACGGGTCAAGATCTCAAGGCTTGAAGAGAAGTATCTTTGTGTGATTTTGATTTTTTATATTTGGCGCATGACTTGATCTATAAATCTGATAATTTGGGTAATAACTGATGTCTGAATAATTGAAAAGGGTAAATTATCTTTTATAGATTTGTACGTAGGTTCAGCATAGTAAAGGCGCGTATGCACACTAGTTAGGTAATTCAAAATAGTGTATACGCAGGTTGGCCTTAATACATCAGCGTATGCACACAGGTTATGCATATTGAAGTAGTGTATGTCTCATGAAATATGTTCTAGCTACTTCTTTTTATTGTTGCAGTGTTCTGGGTTCAGGATTGGTGTCTGGTTACTGTTACTGTGTTCTGGTTATAGCAGTGATTGATTGATTCAGTTTTGGTTGGTGCTAAGGGAATTGGTTGATGCAGATGTATTTGATGTTTTGATTACTATTATTGATGGATCCAGTCTGAAAATTTATGAAACGTGCTCCCTGGAAGAAAATAGAAGGTCGTAGCCTTTTGTAGGTCAGCACCTACGTACTAGTACATTAGCTAGTACAAGAGCTAGGGGGTTGTAGCTCCCTTCTAGGATAAGCTGGAAAACAAGAGAAGGTTGTAGCCTTCTGTAGGTAGAAGCCTGCATACTGGTATAAGACTGCACCAGTACAGAAATATTGTAAACAAAAGTTTCTAATTAAAAGAAGATAGAGACGAATTGCAGTAGGTGGTTTTCAACCACATTGGGTTTCCACCTTATATCTTGTGTTCTTATGTGTGACTGTCTGTTCTGCTTTACTGCTCCTGGTTATTGTTTATATGGTTTGATGCACAGATTAATGATCAATAGCTGAAGAATAATTTAATTTACAAGTCTGCTGGTTATACGCTAGTTTCCTTAATTGCAGTTGCATACATACGCGGTTTTTACTAATTGAAGTAGCATATACAAATTTGATTGTAAAATGAAAAATCACTGACCTGATAATACTAATTCACCCCCCTCCTCAGTATTATTTCCAATAATTTGATCTCAATTGGGTCTCTGTTTGAACTGCCATGCATCAGTTATCCATGAGAGAATACTCAGTTATCTGAAAATAACAGTTGTCACATGCATGCAAGCATCAACAAACTTTATCTCATTAATTTAATAGCTTATTAAATTAAACTAACTGAACTTGACTAAGCTAAACTAAGTCAACTGATCCTCTGAATATATAACTCATCCTTAATTCCTCAACCAGTGGAGCAAGTCAAGGACACATTCCCCAATATGTGGAGAAATAATTGCATGTTCTCACAAAGACTTCAAGTTTGCTTTTCCTTAACTAATTAACTCATGGAGAAGTAATTAATTAATATTCCAAACTGCTGGTAAGGCCAAATTCGAATTTACTTCCTATAGATAGAACAGGGACTGCTATAAATAGGAAGGGACCCATAAATGCTATTTTTAGAATATGTTATTTTTCGCAGTTTCACCTCTCACCTAAGGTGGCCAAAATGCTCATTGGCCAAACTGCTATTTTTAGCAGTGCTATTTTTAGCAGTGCTATTTTTAGCATTTCTTGTTGCTATTTTCAACAAGAACAAACAACCCAAACCAGGAATAACAAGATTGTTATCCCCAGCAGAGTTGCCAATTCTGTTACGGGTGAAACCACCCTAGGGCTTTGGGTTGAGAACCCCAACAAAGCAGAGGGCGAACCTCAACAAAAAATGCTCAAACAATCATCAAAAATCCTTATTCTAATAAATCGTGTAGTAGTGTCCTTACCTGGATGTCCTTCGTTTGGGTAGATCTCGTAAGGTGCAAACCCTCAACTTCTCCCAATTTTCTTTAAACTTGAAAATGATTCAAATGGAACATACACGACAGTAGAAACATAAAGCATATAAATGATGTTAACTTTAAATCATATAAATGAATGACTAATTATACATCAATATAAGATCCATAAATGAATTACAACATAATTTTGATGCATAAACATATTTCATATCAGAAACAAAACAACATTCCTTTTTATTAAAGTAAGCTATAAATAAGGTGGAGAAATACGACCTGAGTCCTTCTCTAGCTCCAAGCGGAACTATCCTTCGGATCCGTCCTTTCCTGACCTTCAACAATCTTCCTCCATCACCAATACAAGGATATCTCAAGCAAGATGGAGGATATCTATAATCAAGGAAACAAGTGTTTCCTGAAGCTTTGGGGGGTGCAAGAGGCACAAAGATTCTTCAAACTTGATCAAGCATAATCTCACTATAGTATCAATATCTCATCCTTTCTCCCTTAAGGCCTTCCCATGGAGGTTTATATATACCTCTCCAAATTAGTTTTTTTAGTTGGGAAATAGTTGGGCCATGGGCAATACGAGGTGAGTAACAGGTAAAACCCGTGAACTCTGCCTGAAACTAAAGAAATCTATTTTTTTTAAGTGTTTTAACATATGTCTGCAGGTTGGATATATGTTGACCTGCATTTACACACTTTTATCACAGGGAAAAGTAGTGTATAGGGAATAAAACATTGTTTTTTAGATTTTGGACCAAGTCTGGAAGGAAGAGTTGCCCTAGGCCATAATCAGAGCATCAGATTTACCAAGAGTGGTAAATGGTGTTATAACAATCACCTTTGTCACATCTATACAAACCTGCATAATCATCTTGTTACCATGATGTTGACATCTCGATCATGTAGGTTTCCATTTTGGTGTTTGGGTACTATCTGAAAATACCTGCAATCACACCTGCAAATACCAAGATTTCTTGCCAAGTTTCTCCAAGCATACTCATCCAAACACCATGCTTCTCTCCCCCTTTGACATCAAGGGCAAAGGGCTGACCACTGTTGAATGAAGGCTTCTATGCCCTATTGTAGGCCTGATCTGCTGAAAGATGTATACTAACCGTGTTCCCCCTCAGCATATGATAGAACCTCTAAATATATACAATAAAAACACATGCCTTTATGACTCAACCAAGTATGAACTTTCCTATCACCAATGACTCATGATTACATCAATGACCCAACATAGTGGGGTTACATATTTGACTCACCATTACATCAATTGCCTAAAATAATGGGATTACATTCATAAATGACTTGACCCCAATAAACCATACACAATTGAATTTTACAATGATTTATAACATGGATATTTACATGACCTTTACATCAAGAGACATATATGACACTTATAACCAAAAACAAGAACTTCACTCATTAGGTAGCAATACCATGATAGTCATCAGCAACCATCATACACCATATAGTAACCTGCACCATGAATATTTGATCGCAACAACATAGATAACAACATGAACATCCTCATCATCAATATGTAATATATGATAATGTAGCTCCAATATCATCAACTTTTGACCAAATATGCAATGCTTCTAAAAGTCACCAAATAGCTATAATAGAAGCATAAGATAGTGTGATAAATCTCTGTCAGCAGCTCATCCCATTAACCTCTTATCATCAAGATCAACGTGTTCTTTCCATTTGTAAGAAGAGCCACAATCTATGAACATCATATTAATCTCTTGCAACACAACACCATAAGAAACATATCTTTCCATGCATCAACAACATATGATAGAACCAAGAATATCACATAGAACTCTATAACAACATCATAACAACTTTTCCCAAACAACATATAGGAATCATTCATAACTTCACCATATCCAACCTATGCATCATTGAAGACATAATGACAACAACATATAAATGTCAACAAGCAGTGAGTGAATCATAAACTCATCATCATCAACCAATGTCAATAACTACCATAACATGGACATCCTCTTCATCAAGTCTATCATGTAGTATCAACTTCACTAAGTGCAACTTAAGCAATATATAATCATCATCCAAGACTTCATCATTACTAATGACAAAATGATGGTAGCATATGTATCTCTACCAATAACAACATCAACGACTATACATCACCAAATGATATATATTCATCATGAACATCATCATGCAACAAGAAATGCTCAAGCAATCCAACTTATCATTATCAAATCTGATTATATCCAATTCATCAATCAATACATCCATCAAAAGAACCAAAGCAACAATGACGCATTTATGAATCATTTCTAAGTAACAACTGAGCATCATCATCAAACTGTAACCAATCAATGTCAGAACTAGAAAGCCAAATAATAATTGATTAAAGCATATTAGAAACTCCCCTTGATTTTGTCCCATTGTTTCTTTATCTCATAGAAACATGCACGATTGTCTAGATCAAAACTCATGTTTTTCCCTCATAATATCTGCGTACAGAAAACAAAATGTTCATATTTTCATGACAGCAGCTCCCCCTGAACATACCATGCCTATTTTTGTTCACTAATACTTTATCAATGCAATGTTAGCAATATAGGCATCACCAAATAAATAATAAACCAAACTAGAGAACTATCACCAAAATACTCATGCATAGCTCCCCCTGAGATCATATACTACTAATCCTATGGACCTGATAATCATCACCTGCTCTTCATGAGTTCATGTACCTCACTTTATAGACTGCAATGGGAATTATCTTCTTTTATTTTGAATCTGAAGAGGAAGAGGAACTATATCTCTTGCCTGAATTCTTCTCTGCTAACACATATAATTTGTCTTGTTTTTTGTATCCTCTTGCTATAAACTTTCCAGTTTCTTCATCTATAACTTTGCATTTAGTTGTTGTAAATATAATTATACGTCCTTTGTCAAACATTTGACCTACACTTAGAATATTTTGTTTTAGCCCTTGAACTAATAATACATCAACTGCTTTTGCATACTTCTCAAGTTTGATTCTACCTTTTCCCATAACTTTTGTTGGAGCACTATTTCCAAGAATTGCCTTACCATCTTTTTTTTCTTCAGAAACTCAAACTTTTCCTTATCTCTAGTCATGTGATGAGAGTATCAACTATCTATGTACCATTCTTCTTCATCTTTAAATGAGCATAGAGCAAGACCACACGAAGTTTTTTCTTCTTCTTTTTTCTTATTATGAGAGGTGTTGGTGGATCCATCCTTCTTAGGTCTTTTGGAAATAATATTCTTATTTGATTGCTTGCCATGTTGTCTGTGGGGGTCCATTAAATTATTCATGTATTATTTTAGTACACACCCAAACTTGTTACATGTATAACATCTTATATGGCCAGAAAAGGGAACAGAGGAATTATAATATTTTTGTTTCATATTCCTCTTATTGCAATCAATAGATTTGTGACCAAATATGTTGCAAGAAAAGAAATATCCCTTAAAGAAACCTAAGTACCTGTGGGTTGATGAACTTCCTGTGAAGTGGCTATTTGCTTGAGATTGAAACAATTTGCTTCTGCAATTGGTTGTAACATGTCCATAATTATGACATATAAAGCATTCGACATTATTGACTAGGTGAGCGAATCGATTAATGTTTCTATTATTAGGAGAAATGATTTCTTTTGAAAATTCATCTTCATTGGATGTTGATATGGTTGACTTCTTATCTCCTTAACAAGAATTCATATTATGGTATTCTTATCCTTCAATATCCTTGCACAAGCCCTAGAGCTAGATTCTCCTTTTGCAGTTTTATGAAAACTAAGACCAAATTTAATGGAACGAGACATTTGACTACTATGAATGTTATCCAAAATATTAGTACTATATTGAAATATCAAGTTTTTATCATTTTCTTCTAATTTACCTTTTAGAATATTTACCTCGGCCTCTATTCTTTGGTATTGATCTTCCTTTTCTAGATATTGCTTCCTTATTCTTTCTTCAACCCTTCATCCCTCTTTTAATTTCTCCTTTAATTTGTTAATATCTTCCTTCAACCCATTCTTTTGTTCTTCAGATACTTGAAGTAGTTATTGATTTCACTTGTTTGACTTTTCAAGGTTTTCTCTTAAAGAGATGATCACAACTTGAAGTTCTTCACAATATTGTTTAGATTCTACTGCAACACTCACTAATTTAGCATGATCCTTGACATCACATGCCTACAACTTATCCTTAAGATTGTTAATATTTTTTAAATCAAAATCAAGTTTCTTCTAAGATTAAGAACTTCTTCTAACTTGTCATCTTATGAAACAACAACTCCATTTGATATAACAAAGGTTGTTTTATCATCATACTTATCCTTTGACACATATTTAGAAATAAGATTACGTGATGGTTCTCTTGATGAACAATCTTCCTTTGATTTACCTTCATGAATGACCTACATATTATCCCATACTTCCTTTGTAATTTCATAGTGCATAACCTCTCCTAATGTTGAATCTGATATGTTACCAATGATTTCATTTAATGCAACATTATTCTTTTGTAATTCTTCACTTGATGGAGGAGTTTTACTGCAACCATTACATACTAAATCCCAAACATCAAATTCTAGTTTTATTAATTGAGACTTAATCTTTTCTTTCCATTCCTGATAGTTATCATCACTTAGCATAAACATACCTTTATTTTCCATGGTTTCTGGTTCGCCTTGTTCTTCTGCTGCATATTGTTCTTGACCCATAAATGCAGATATTTCTATAGCATCAGATGCATCACTTTCATTATTCTCCTAAATTGACTTCTTCCTTTGAGCTGCCTTCTTCTTTTTCTTCTTTCCCATCGTTCGTGGATCACTTCAAGCAGTTAAGCTTCAACAGAAGTGACCTGCTCTAATACCAATTGTTTGGAAAAATACTGAGTGCGGGGGGTGAATCAATATTTTAAACTCACTTTGAAATTTTCTTTTCATATTCTGATTTCCATATGCTATTGTCATTCATGCAACCAATGTATGTACGCAACTTTAGTAAAGGAAAACAACATATATCCAGTTAACTAACTTTTCATATATCTCATCATCAATTTATCTTTAACTAGTGCATCATTACTTCATTATTTATTAATTAAACAATAATCATGAGCAGTGAGAAGCAGATAGATCATCAACACAAAAAAAACATAACAACACAGATGAACACCAAGATTTCAGGTGGAAACCCAATGTGGGAGAAAACCATCGTTGTCATCGTCTTTGTCTTATTTTTATTATAAATACAAACTTCTTATAATATTGTACTAGAAAGACTCATACCAATGCACAGGAACCCACTTGTAGAAGACTACAACCTTCTCTCATTCTTCAGCACCCATTATAAGGGAGCTCCAACCCCCTGATCTCGTTTACCGACTCCTATCAGAAGGGAGCACCTATCCCTTGCACAAATTCACCAGCTACTACTGGAAGGAAGCTTTGAATCCCTTATCGAAGGCTCCAACACTCAGTACTTCTTGTGGACCATGTTTCATAATATTTCATACTAGATCCACTTGAATAAAAACATTAAACAAATAGGCCACCTTTCATAATATTTTCAGACTGGACCCACTTCTATCATTAATCCCAATTCAAATATAATACTGAATAAAATCATCCAACAAACCAATCACTGAACCTTAGCCATTGCAACTATTCCATACCATATATAAACCATCAGATCATACCAAAGCACAATAACCAAACCATGCATTGTTCATCATCATAGAAACATAGTGTTGTCATTGCAAACCCTGGTCAAATACATATCAAAATATATATACTATTGTTATGAATCATATCTGCATATGTATGCACTTCCACTATATAATACCTGTGTACAAATCTCAAATGACCGACAACTGAGTCTAAATCACTGCATTACTTAAACATCCAGTAAATAAATCACAGATCGCTAAGCCAATTGCATATCACCACATTGTAGTATCATTACTAATCAACATTCCATTTCATAATCAATTCAACCCAATCACTACTATCAAACACATATTACTATGATAGAGACATCATCGACAGACAACAACAAACAAAACAAAATTGATCAGATGTCATCAATAAGCCATATTGTAAAACCCTAGCATATGTACGCGAATTCCACAAAACACATCCGTGTATGTACACTTTTACCATTCACAACACCCGCGTACAAATAGGCACAAACTGAAAAACGCTTCGCAAAATATATACACGACTACCCAGAAGTTGATTCGCGTATGTACGCGACTAACTTGAGACAAACCTACGTACAGATCTGAAAACTTTCATTGTAAACATTATATTCATACTCTACAACCTTTACTGTCAAAATTACATACTTTAGAATACTTCATTCATATCATAGCATTATTACAACCACATATCTATCATTTTTAGACATTTTCAATAAGTACATAAAACAAGCACACATGTCACCATACTTCAAATTTGAGTCTTCTCCTTGATTCTTGGTCTAGACCTGTTTTAGATCAAATCATTCATAAACAACACAATACTTGCACCCATAACACTTTGATCTCCATCTCCTTATATAGCATTAGCCTTAACCAATACCTTAGGCCAATCCCTTAGTAATTTCATTGGTATTCTTTGACGCGATATAATAATCATTGACACGCTCATTACTATGGGCCAATACCATGGTAAAGACCCCTAATATTCAAGTTACCATGGTGTGGATTAGGTATGTGACTTTGCTTCATAATACCTACATATGTATGCGACCCTTATGCATAGAATCCATGTATGCTTTCCCAAACTTCACCTCTATCATTCATTTGTCTCTAAATTTGACATTCCTTTGTCCATCACCTCTATCACATTTGTACCAGCCTACATAATCTACTAGCCTACATAATCATCCTGTTACCATAATGTTGACATCTTGATCAAGTAGGTTGCCATCAAGAACAACACATTAGTCATAATTCCAACAAAAAATTTACCTTAAAATTCTTTCTTGGTGCCCTATCTTGTATATAGTAGGCATTATCACAAAATGGAGCAAAAATGTGGTGTAAAACATTGTAGGTTATATGTTTAGAAGACAAAATTGTAGAAAAAATGAGTGATCAAAGCATTAAAAATGAAGGCCCAACATCCCTCACATATAGAAGGTGTTACATGTCGTCATGTAACAAGATTTCTTATTTGTCCTAAAAATACTCTACCTCCCTTCCGAAAATTTTAAAATTTCATTGTATTAAGGTTTTATATGTGCTTTGAAGCATCATGTACAATATTCAAGCTAGATATTTTAGCCTTCTTCTTTCATTTTTGTATATTCAGCTTAATCTTATGCCTCTTATTTTCACCTTTCTTTGTTGGATTTTCCTATGCCATGTCCTGACTTTTTTTAAGGGTTGTTCACGAACATTGAGTGGCCACTAAATCCATGGGAAAATCCAGGTAAATCAACCTAAAGGGATCTACCTGCTGGCCAAACTAGCAAGGTCTAACCCTAAGGGCGTCAAGGATATTTGACCTCGTGACCTCCTGATAGGCGAGGTACTTAGCAATAGGAACTCGTCAAATTGAGCTATCCCTTGAGGCTTACCATATCCTAGCTTGTATAGCTAATAATTTATTTTTTTCTTCCTGTTGTTCCTTCTCTCTTTGCAAATTTTCAACATTACATTTGAGCATTTCATTTTCATTCTTTATATACCTATCTAGTAATTCTAGCTCCTGAAGCTCTGTTTTTAGTCTTTTAATTTTACTTTTTTTTCTATACTTTTGACGTAGTAGGTACAAATTCTTCTTTCCCAAGAGGTTTTTAAACTAGAAAATGTCCAAAGAGACCTTAAGCTATAATGTTTTCTAGAGGGTCTACAACTGTAGAATCTTTTGATTTTGTTGCCCTGCCTTCATTAGTATTTGTTGTCATATATATCAAAGTTTGATGAATCTTTTGAAGTAGACTTCATTTTGAATTTCTTCGCTAAACCTTTTAGAAATATATCATCCTATGCTCAATCCCCTTTTGAATATTCAATTGATTCGGAGTTATGCAGAAACAAAATGAAATACATATATAAACAGAAACACAAAGCTACATCGAAAATAGAACTTTAATTCATTAATAACAAAGTACTGAAAATTTGTTACATGCAAAATGGAAATAAACTAGTTCGAGCAATAGTTACTTATCTCTTAGAAGCAATGTGGCAGCTACATGTCTTATGAACTATCTTACAATGAGGCTCAAAGGCCTTTTTCTCATTAAGAAATAATGGGAAATCCTAAACATCCAAAAACCCAACCCTAGAAGATGAAGCACCAAAAGCTTCTGGGCCCCATTGGGGTTAGTTGGAACATCAACTTCTCAGGGTCATAACTTTGGCATATGATCTCTGTTTGACTAATCTAATACCTCGATTCAAAGAATTCAAGAAGAAGCTAAAAATATCTTGGTAAACTAGTCTTGCATTTTTCTAGTCTCTTCATTTTCCCCAAAAAAGTCTTTTAGGCTTTCAAAACGATTCTGGAAGTTTAGGACCCAAAAAACGGCTAAAAATAGTAAGTTGTAATACAATTAAGGAAAATGAAAGAAACAACGGTGGGGGTCCAAGTGGAATAGGCGGGTGGCCACCAATATCCACCGAATTAGTTCTCCCCCTAGTAAGCAATGGTCCCTATTGCGTTGAATGCTTCCATGAGATGGGGAAACTTTTGCTGAACTTGGTCCCTGGTGAGCCACTTTCCTTGGTGCAGGAGTTCGCCATCTTTGACAACCCAATACAATTGGATCTTTTGTTGGCGAGTGGTATTGATCTGTGTGTCCATAATTCGATTAGTTGTGTCATGTTCCATGTAGTTTGGGTTGAGCTCTGTTGGTGTTAATTGTCTGCAATGTCTAATGTGTCCAACAATGATGGAAAGTATGGTCAAAGGCAGTCCACATTGAACACTTGGTGCAGGCCAAGGAATGGGGGAATGTTGAGCTCAAAAGCGTTATCACCCACAACCTTGGTGATGGTGTAAGGCTCGTATTAGAGTGGTCGGATCTTCCGATGGGCTCCGACAAGGCGTTCTTTCTACCAGTGCAACAAAATTTTGTTGCCTAATTGAAACTTACATGGCTCCCTATGTTGATCATGCCATTGCTTGTACTTGACATTAAACTTCTCCAAGATGTTGTGAACCTATTGGCGGATGTGCTAGATGTGTTCAATAAACCTATTTTCTTTATCAACTTTGGGTTGTACATGTGTGGATTTTGTCTGTGTAGTCACCTGAGCTATGGAAACATCAATCAGACACAATGGTTGAAATCCCAAACCCACTTGAAAGGGATTGCGACCAATTGAGTTATGGAGCGTTTTGGTATATTTGTGTTACACATAAGGAAATCTCTCATCCCAGCTTCATGGATGCTTGGAGTTGTACATGCGTATTATGCGCATTATCATCCTTTTGATGACCTATGTCTGGCTATTAGTCAGGGGATGAAATGCAATCGACTTGGTGAGCATAGTGTCCAATAGTGTCTAGAGGCTCGACCAAAATGTGCTCAAGAACATGTTATCTCGATCTGATATAATGGTTTGCGAGATCCAAAAATGTACCCACACTCGTTCAAAGAAGAGTTTGGCAGTGTCCTCTGTTGTGATACTCCTTTTGCATGCTGCTAATACAACCATCTTAGAAAATCGGTCCAAGACCACAAACACATAATCATAACCATGCTTGGTAGAAGGGAGACTAGATAAATAGTTCATGGATATGGATTCCTAGGGTTGGCTGGGAGTAGGCAGAGGAATGTACAGGTCTTTCTTCTTGATGGTTGGCTTGACAATGGTGTTGGGCCCTAGATATGTCATCGTATTGGCTATCCAAACCTTTCATTTACAAGCCATATTCATAGATTTATAACATATTATGTAACTATTATATTACTAGTTTTCACTAAATGCATTCATTTTACCTTGTGGTTAATTATTAATGATTTTTTGTATTTTTAATAATTAGATGAGTTTTTAACGTGGTTTTCCAATGACGGTTTACTAATATGTTTATGTGCACAAAAAACAAGTATTAGTACTGGAATTTGACAATTTTGTACTTATATCAGTTTCGATACTAAGTAAAGGTTAACACATTGGCACTTTGCAAGATGACATGGGTTGCAACTACATTTTTATGGATGGATTTATGTTCACACCTAGCTCACATGTGAAGCTCAAGACATTATTCAAAGCTACATTCAAACCTAAATTCCACCTATAAAAATTCGGTACTTAATTCGGTACCAATTTGGCATTTTCCAGAAATTCGATACCTAATTTTTCACCTACGCATCGACAACTACAACCAATTACATCGGGATTTGCAGTTACGTCCAAACTTGGAGGAAAGTAAAATTAATTCCAAGTGGCATCTTTTCTATCTTCAACAATAATCAAATACATTCCAAAATCATAACAAGACCATTTTTAAATATTATTTGTTATCTCAATTATAGTACGAGAGTTAGAGTTTTATGGAATTTGATAGGATCCTTTGGAACATCACTTCCTCTCCATTGTAATATAAAGAATAGATCTGCACAACGAGAAATGAGAGGACGCATAGAGGTTATCATTATTTTGAGTTGATTTTTCGTAATAAATTTTCACTTATGTTTGCAAGTTGAAGCTGAGACTATTGTAATGAATATTTAATTGTTGAAGCTTTGCACATTATTTTGATCTAAATCTCTAGGAATGTTTCCAGGTCAGGAAGGTCCCCTCGACTTAGGTAATGTCCTGATTTTTATTTGTAGAGTAGAGTAATGTTGAGAAAATATTTAGTTTTCTTAATTGTAGATTTTGTTTAATGCTTTATTCCAATTTTTCATTTTGCTAAATTCGCTTTCTCTGTTTTCAATTTTTTTAATAGAACATGTTACAATTAAATTCAATTTTTTTCTTAGGTTTAAGAGTCAAACAAATTTAAAACTAGTTTCTTAACACATTTTAATGTTCATAATTTCAATGTACAGAATTTATGTACTTAATTCGGTACTTATTCATAATTTCAATTTACAGAATTTTCGTACTTAATTGGTTACTTATTCAAAATTTCAAATTCCAACCTTTCTATACTTAATTCAGTACTAGGTTCTGTATTAGAACAAGGTATTAAAAATATGTAATTTTCAGTTTAGGATTCTTTAATTGATTGGAGTTTTGCAGCGACTTGGTAAAATATTTCTACAGAGAATAAGAACTTACAATGTATCTCTAAGCTTACTTAGCATTTATTTTTGATAGTTTGTTAATGCATTTCTTGTAGTTTATTGCCTTGTTTTCTTTACTTGCCTCGCATGCTTTTGCTTATAGTCGCCGACATTTAGTTTTCTACAGAATGTTTAATGGGTTTTTGTCACTATAGGATTAAAACTACCAAAGTCTCAAGACCTAATAAGCTATATATATAACCACATGAACATTGTTAATGAAAGATTGTGGTTCAAAACTTGATAAGCATTAGAGTCCCACAGTCCAGTGACAAATGATAATCCTTAGTGATTAGTTCTTTCTAGTGTTAATCGTTAGCATATGTTAGAATATACTCTAGTCCTACATTTCCCGTGCTTACATCTCTAAGTATTACGATCTTGAATTCAATAATTAAATGTTGGAATTAGAATACATATAATTCCACAAAAAAAATTTGGCGTTGTTGTTGGGGAGGTGCTAAAGGGATTAGAGAATAGTTTTTTTCATAAGATTTCTGCATGATTTTAGTTATAGGGACAACTAGAGGGTGGAGAAAGTACAATAAGACGTTAGTGAAGAGTCACGCATCCACTATGGTGGGGTTGATCCAAAGCCTGGTTGTCTCTAAATGATTTTCTAGTTTCTTTTTCATATGCGTAGAATTAAAGGTAGGATCCAAGGGCTCATTTTTCTTTCTTTTTCTTTTCAAGTGTGTTTTCCTTTAGATTGATTCATGAAAAGAAGAGAAGCCTAACTTGTGTTAACAAATAACTTGGTGACAATAGGATGTTAGTAGCATGGTGGTGCTTTGAATACATGATTGGTTTGCTTACATTTGTTTTAAGTGTGTTTCCTTATTATTTCTTTAGGATTTTTAATAAGAATTTTGCACACTAATCCATGTGCATGATAGTGATTAGAAACCAACAAAGCAATATTCAAGGATGATCAAGAGTTTCAAAGAATTCTCTCAAATCCCAGGGACAGTTGGGGTTTCTTATTCTCAGGAAGAACAAATCTCAACAATAGCCAAGAAACTATCTGCCTTCCTAGAAGCGATAGAAGAACAACAACTCTATGAATCATATCCACACGAAGACCTTTACTCTTAAAAACTTCTTGATGAAACTGAAGAATCATGGACTACATTTAATGGAGAGCAAGCATTAGAACCTTAGATTGAAGAATTTTTGACATGTCTATCTATAGATCCTCTAAGCCACGAGGATAATCATCTAATAATAGAAGATATGCATGGCACATTAAAGGATCATATGCTAAATGAGCCAAATAAAGAGGTAAACCAATAGCATTTTGATTTTGTTGAAAGTCGGTTTCAAGCAATTGTAAGGCCATACCACTCCATTCTTCCTTACTTCTTGATATCATCATTAAAACAGACAAATCTTCATTCTCAAGCATGCATTGAACATTATGTTCTAAACTTGAGTATGAATGCATTTTTATATTTATTACGCACATGGTTAGATTGGAAATACTCCTATACTTGAGGAGAAGAATTTCTTTTTCTCAAGTAGAGTAGGATAATCAATAAATAAATAAATGTTGCATATAATTGTTAGCTTAATTCTAAAATATAATGCATCATCTTTCTCATTTGTTTTGTATAAGTGAGAATGTTAACAATTAAAAAAGAGAGAGACAAGTAGTTGAAAATGGGAGATCTATGTTCCTATTGCATAATTTTGTTGAGGTCTCTTTCAGCTGCATATTGTTTTAACAAAGATTGCTACTTGGTCTTATTCCAACAACAACATGGTTCAATTATTACATTTCTTTCCCATTTATTATTTATTTTTGGTAGTTAGACTTGTTTCTAGTTTTTCTTTTCAATAAAGTAAGATATGATAACTTTGTTTGGAATTTTATGTGAAGGCAATCTCCTTGATGTCCATAGTACATATGAACTATCTGGTACCATATTTCATCTAACTGGTACCTAAAATTTTGGTATCAATTTGCTATTTTGCAAGACTTAGAAAAATTCAAGGATCTTGTTCATTTAGGGACGCTTAAATACTAGAAGAATGTTTTCAAAAACAGAAAAAACATCTTCATCAACATAATGGAACACTTAGGGGACTGTTTGATGTCATCTTTCCTTTTCATAAAATTTGAATTGAATGATAGTTCAAAACTATTCATAGTTGATATACCTTTTCTTTTTTTTGGAATTTCATCTCTCTTATTCATATAGATTTCTAATTATCAATATAAAACAAGTGATCAAAATATAGTTACCAAAACATAATAAGGGGATCATAACAAAGTTAAGAGTCCATACAACGATACCAATGAAAAACAACTTGAATACTATAACCATAACACCAAAACATGGTATCCGAGCATCTTTATAAAGACTTGCAAAAAAGTTACTAAATTCTCTACTCATAGTGGAACACTACTTTAAAAGAAAAAGCATACATGGAAACTATGATTCATAGGACTTTATGTGTCTTTTGGTTATTCTTGCAACCTCATCCATCTCACATTAAAATGGCTCATTCATGCTATGTCCTTTGAGTACCTATAAGTACCTTATGCATCTAAGACATTATGCAGGTAGTCTAAGTCACTTTGAAAGGTGTTATCCTATGCATTTAAGGGGCTTTCTGAAGTCGATCCCCCATCTACCAATTGCAAAAGCAATATCCATAATATAAAACTAAAATGGTAGGGAACATGGGACTAGAGCATTCAATCTAAAATAGGTTTAAGAGGTTAACTCATCGAGGCTATAGACTCATGTTGGCAGCGGGTACTAACCTGTGATATCACTAGGAAAAGCCATCAGGGCTATGGACGCTTGTAGGAAATGGGGCATTCTACCTAAATAAGTGTCAACCAAACCAAGGCTTTTGTCTACACATATGATGGTTACTCTACAGTGTTACAATCAAAAGGAATCATGTGTGGATTGAAGTCAAGGAAAAATAAACTCCATAAATTTGTTGCTAAAGAGTGGCCTTAAGGTAACCTTGAGTCCTCTATCATTGGTTTTTCATACTATATCTAAGATTTAATTACCTTAGAAGTGGGAACTATAATCATAGAGAAATAATAAAACTCAACTACAAAGCTTATATGTAATACTTGGATGGCTATAAGAGTTTAGGATTTGGTTAGTAATGACTAATTTTTCATTGATTCATCATTTGTTGTGATCATAAAAAGCCTCCTACCTACAAAGAAGGAGAGCCCCTTAAATTTATAAAAGTTTTCTTTTTCTTGAGGATACAACTGTTAATGATTGATGAAATCATATATAATGAGTGATTTGGAATTTCTTTTATGCTTGGTGTTAGTTTAGCATAATTTTAATAAATTTGAGATGACTTATTTTTGTTCAGTATTCATCTCATTAGTTCCATTGTTTTGTTTTTCAGGTCCCTTTTTGTATTAGATCCATCTCAGCAGCCCTCCTTAATTCTTCAGTATTTCACTTTGTTTGCATAAGGAAATGAAAAACCTTGGGCATGGGGGAATGGTTGTTGGGATCTTTTCAACATCATCAATTCATTCTCTTCAGTTTCCTTCAACATATCATATTGGCACTCATCAACTCTAGCTCTTCCAGATCATTCAGGACTCTCAGCCTTACTCTGCCTCATCTTTAGCTTCATACAAATTCCATTGTAGCCTTTAGTACAAATAAAAATTCAAAATATATACTTGAGGTAAAACATGTTTAGAGGCTCTTTAGCTCATTAAAATTTAAGGAATCTTGATGATTAACCACTTCCTGTCTTCACCTTTCTTAAGCCACCATTAAACCCCCATTTCCAAATATATTAATGCATATTATAGGAAGACCATAAGAATGATTGTGGTACATGAATATCTATAGTGTTTTCTCCTTGTACATCATAAAGTATTCACAAAATAATCATCTGAATGTTATCAATAAGAGGATGAAGTCATTGTTTTTTATATGAGAAAAGAATGACAAAATAAGTAATGGTATTACAAGTTTCCAAGTCCATATTTATTTCGCTATTATCTTCATTATCTTCTTATACCATCCATCATTCCTTCCTAGTCCATATTTTGTTTGCATGAGGGCATGAAAAGTCTTAGGCATGAGGGGATGTTGGGCCCTATATATGTGATCATATTGGCTATCCAAACCTTTCATTTACAAGTCATATTCATATATTTATAACGATTCTGTAACTATTATATTACCAATTTTCACCAAATGCATTCATTTTACCTTGTGGTTAATTATTAATGATTTCTAATATTTTTAATGATTAAATGAGTTTTTAACGTGGTCTTCCAATGATGATTTACTAATATGTTTATGTATCGAAACAACAAGTTCTAGTACTGGAATTTGACAATTTGGTACTTATATTAGTTTCGATACTAAGTAAATATTATCACATTGACACTTCTGAATATGACATGGGTTGCAACTACATGTTTATGGATGGATTTATGTTCACATCTAGCTCAAATGTGAAGCAAAATACTTTATTCAAACTTACATTCAAACCTAAATTCCACCTACATAAATTGAGTACTTAATTCGGTACCTGATTTTGCTCCTGCACATCAACAACTATGACCAGTTATGTTTAGATTTGTATTTACTTCCAAACTTGGAGGAAAGTAAAACTAATGCCAAGTGGCATAGTTTCTATCTCCAACAACAATATAATACTTTCCAAAATCATAACATGGCCATTTTTAAAAATTATTTGTTATCTCAATTATAGTACGGGAGTTAGAAGTTTATGGAAGCTGATATGATCCTTTGGACCATCACTTCTTCTCCATTGTAATATAAAGAATATATCTACACAATGGGAAAGGAGAGGACGCATATAGGTTATCATTATTTTGAGTTGACCTTTGTAATAAATTTGAACTTCCATTTGCAAGTTGAAGTTGATACTATTGTAATGAAGATTTAATTCTTGAAGTTTTGCACATTATTTTGATCTAAGTCTCTAGCATGTTTCCTGGTCGGGAAGGGCCCCTTGACTCCGTTAATGTCCTGATTTTTATTTGTAGAGTAGAGTAATATTCAGAAAATATTTAGTTTTCTTAATTGCAAATTTTGTTTAATATTTTATTCCAGTTTTTAGTTTTGCTAAATTCACATTCTCTGTTTTCAGATTTGTTAATAGAACATGTTACAATTAAATTCAAATTTATTTTTATTAGGCTTAAGAGTCAAACAAATTTAAAAATGGTTTATTACGACGTTTTAATATTCATTTTTTAAATCTACAAAATTTTCGTACTTATTCAAAATTTTGATTTACATAATTTTCGTACTTAATTCAGTACTTATTCAAAATTTCAATTTCTAGCCTTTCTATACTTAATTCAGTACTAGGTTTTGCATTAGAACAAGGTATGGAAAATATATAATTTGCATTTTCAGATCCTTTAATTGATTGGAGCTTTGCAACTACTTGACAAAACATTCCTACAACAAATAAGAACCTATAATATATGTCTAAGCCTTCTTAGCATTTACTTTTTATAGTTTGTTAATGCATTTTTTGTATTTTATTGCCTTGTTTTCTTTACTTGCCTCACACACTTTTTCTTATAGTTTCCAACATTTACTTTTTGCAACATATTTAATGGGTTTTTGTCACTATAGGATTAAAACCACTGAAGTCTCAAGACCTAATAAGCTACATATATAAAACCATATGAACATTGTTAATGAAAGATTGTGGTTTAAAACCTGATAAGCATTAGAGTCCCACAATCCAGTGACAAGTGATAATCCTTAGTTATTAGTTCTTTCTAGTGTTAATTGTTAGCATAGGCTAGAATAGGCTCTAGTCTTGCATTTCTTGTGCTTGCATCTCTAAGTCTTACGATCCCAGATTCAATAATTAAATGTTGGAATTATAATAAATATAATTCCACCAACATATGAAATGGACAGTGCACAATCTAATATATTTTCCAACATCTTGTCAGAGTTTTGGCCAATAACAATACTTTTGTAGTATGACTACAATTTTCTCCACACCAAAGTTTCTTGTGACCCAATTGTAGTGCACCTCCCAAATCAGCTTGGCATGCTCACTTGAAAGAACACAAAGGTGGCCCAAGTAGCATAATAATTCATCATGAAGGTGGAAATTTGGGATTTGCTTTCCATCCACTAGCATATGGTGTGTGGTGGTGAACTTTGGATAATTTTTATATAGTTGCGGCCATCCAGAGGTCTCGTGGCCATAAGAGTTGAGAACAGTAGTCATTGCTGCAACTGGGGGTTGACTAGGGCAATATGAAACATGATTGGTGCTTCCCTTTTTGTATTTAATGTTAAAAGGGAATTGTTACACATATGTAAACCACTTCTAATGGCGATCGTTCTGCAACTTCCCTTGTGTCTGTATAAATTGAAGAGGTCGATGATCTGTGTGACCGTCTCCTTCCCCATAATGTATTGTTTCCTTTGTCGGCAAGCTTGCATGATATAATACATCTCTTTATCATAGGTGTATTGCTTCCGAATTGCATCAGAAAGTGTCTCACTATGATAGGCCACCAAATTCCTATGTTGGGTGAGAACTGCAACAATAACATAGTTGGAGGCACTTGTCTCAATTTCAAATGGTTATTGCAGGTATGACAATGTGAGTATAGGTGTAGAGTAGAGGCAATTCTTCATCTTAATGAACACCTTCTGTTGGGACTAGGACCAAGAAAATTTTTCTTTCGCCCTGCCCTTGGTAAGATAACTCAAAGGCCAAGTGATATGGGAGAATCCCAAATCTCCAATAAAAATGGGTAAGGCCTAAAAAGTTGTGAAGATTTTTCAGAGTGGTTAGGGTTGGCCAATCCTGAATGACTTGGATCTTAACCGGATCCACATGCATACCTTGCTCATCTATGATGTAAACTAGATATTGGACCTAGCTCATGCCAAAGGTGTATTTCTCTAAGTTGGCACACAGTTTTTTGTTGTTGCAGGGTTTGAATAACTTGTTGAATGCGTTGCAAGTGCTCTTCCCAGCCCTTGTTGAAGATAAGGATGTTGTCTAGATAAAAAACCATGAACGAGTTGGTGAAAGGCTACAAGATGTCATCCATCAACCTCATAAAAGTAGCATGGTCATTTTTCAACCCAAAAGACATGACCAACCATTCAAAAAGGCTTTCCTTGGATGTGAAGGTGGTCTTCCATATCTCTGTGGAATCTATTAGAACCTGGTGATAGCCAAACTTCAAATCGATCTTGCTAAAATACTTGGCCCCTTGAGCTGGTCTAAAAGGTCATCAATTTGTTGGATTGGATACTTGTTTTTGACAGTGATTTCGTTTAGTGCCCAATAATCAATGCAGAGCTTCTAGGTCCCACCCTTATTTTGTACAAGCACAAGTAGGCTCCCACAAGGTGAGGAACTTGGTTGGATGTGCCCTTTTGCAACAACTCCTGGATTTGTCACTTGATCTCTTCATTTTCCATAATGGAGGGGAGGTATATTGGCCCTTTTGGTAGAGGTGCTCCAGGAGTCAGATTGATTGAATGTTTGACCTAACAATGCAAAGGTACCCTTGTGGGTGAGGATAAGATGTCCATGTATTCTTCCACAACCTTATCCACTTGTTTATGTTGCATGGAGGAACCCTTCTCGGGGACCATGGATGTGACCACGATATCTCTCTTACTTTGAGAGCAAATCAGAAAGAAAACAAATTTCTCGTTCTTGGAGATGATCTTATTGCATTTCTTAGCAGATACCAAAGAGATGGCGGTAGGTGTGGCTACCTCTGGTATCTTGTATAACTTATTGCCCAAAGTAATACTAATAGTGTGAGGTATGGAATCATACAAAACATGACACTTCCACAAGCATGGGTGAGCTAATAATACATAACAAACTTCAAGAGGAGCAACATCACATAGTAGCTCATCCATGAAGGGTTTGATGTTGTAGGGAAAGCAACACTACTGGCTGATGCAAAGATCTCATCCTTGGTGGAGCCACCCGATGGTGTATGGTTGCAAGTATGGTTTGGTCAGCAGGCCCCATTGCTTAATGACCTCTGTTGATATGAGGTTCTTTTGGCTCCTGTTGTCGACAATGAAATGCAACGGTGACCCCTTCACCCACATCTATGATTGGAAGAAACACTTCCTTTCCTCTCGGTCTTCAAGCTCAATCTTCTAGACCTTGGTGGTGGCAATGGTGGCACTAGGCTCTGCATCATTAATATTCTTCCCTTTGTCATTCCCCTTGTTAAGGTATGACTCTGAGTTGGAACATGCATCTGACTCCGAAGCCTTGAGCTCAACCACTAGTGACTACTTGGCATGACACTCACTTGTGTTGTGAGTGGGGCTCTTGTGGAACTCACACCACTTCCTGATGTCCTTCTTCATCTTCGTGGTGTTTTTCTTTGCTTACAGCTTTGATGGGTTGTCCTAGATCACTCCACCTTGGTTTTTTCCTTTGTTCTATGGCTTGGGGCGCCTTTTCTCTGAGACTTTGGATTTTCAGATCTAAAATCTTACTTCTTATGTTTAAATTTTTGTTCAATCTTGGAAACACATAGGTTTGTTGCACCAACCAAGGAGATGTCCAGGATCTCCATTTCTTCGTGAATATGTTTTGTAGACAGTTGCGACATTTGAGCACTAGATGTCACTCAGAGTCTTTAATACCAAAGTTTATGCATAAAGTATGAAATATATTGTGAGCTCATGCACATCTTTGTCCCTTTGTTGCCGTAGTGTGGCGGCCCATTGTATGTATTTGTCCCCATAGCTCCCCACAGGGTAATATTGTTCCTTGACAACATCTTGGAAAAAGTTTCAAGTGGGTGAGTCTATGAACAAAGAAGGTTCCTCGACCCCTTTCTCACAGTATGTTTCCCACCAGTCCTTGAAATGGGGGGCAACCTTAAGTAGTGCAAAAGCAATCTTCTCCCTATCGGAGAAACTATGGACTGAAAAATAACCTCCAACAGATTAAACCATTTATCTACAACATCTACATCTATTTGACCTTTGAATATAGAGATATAGAAGTTCACTTGTACCTTGAAGGGGGCAGCGCCTCCGAAGTGACTGCTGGATGAAGATGCATCATTGGTGGGCATATGCCAAAGGATCTGGGAAAGTTGTCCATCATCTCGTTCATTTTCTGCTCGAGAGCTTCTTCGAGCAGCAGTTCGATAGGATCTCCTACTCCCTCATCTTTCTTTTCTTTCGCCATGGGAGGTCATCAGTGTCAATGGAGACGGTTTTGCAAGGGTTCAACTAGTTCAAGTCCCAACTCCTTGTTCCTCGACCTCTTTAGGGACATGCACAAAAAAACAAAGAAAGAGTAGAGCGCTCTAATACCACTGATCCAGATTTATGCATGAACGAAATGAAATATATATATAAATAGAAACAAAAAGCTACAACAAAAACAACAATTTAACTCATTAATAACAAAGTACTGAAAATTGTTACATGCATAATGGAAATAAACTAGTTCGGGTGATGGTAGTTTACCTTTGAGAAGAGATGTGTTAGCTACATGTCTTCTAAAATGTGTTACAATGAAGCTCAGAAGCTTTTTTATCATTAAGAAATAATGAGAAACCCTAAAAATCCAAAAACCTAATCCTAGGAGATGAAAGAACGTCAATTTCCCAAGGTTAGTTGGAATGTCAATTTCCCAGGGTTGTAACTTTGGCATACAATTTCTGTTTGACTATCATATTACTTTGTTTCGAAGATCTCCAAGTGGAGGCCAAAAAGAGATTTTTAAAATGTTCCTGCAGTTTTTTATCTCTCTGTTTTCCCAAACAACATATTTTAAGCCCTTAAAACGACTCCTAAAGTTTAAGACCTGAAAAACAGCCAAAAATAGTAAGTTGTGCTACAATTAAGGAAACTAAAAGAAAAAACAATGGGGGTCCAAGTGGAATAGATGGGTTGCCACCAATATCCACCTAGATCATCAATCTCAATAACCTATTTTTCGTGGACATCTCTTTCATCAATCCTTTGTTTTCCATTATTCCTTGTCATGTTTCATGTGACTCTTCTCTCAAGAGGAGGACTGACATCAAAGGGGTCTTTCCTATTCTTTGGTTTTACTACTTTCCTCTTTTGCTTGTGATTTCAAATCCTTGATTTATTTTTGTTTTGGGCCTTTAGCTTTTCAAACCCTTGAAACCCTTATCTCCTCCTTAAGGTTCAAATCATTCATCATATTTTTAAACTCAATTTTTGAACTTCTCCTTTTTCAACCCTTTGCTTTGTTATCCAATTTTGAATCCCCAACTTTGTCAGAGCCAAATTTCTCACCTTGTTGCTCTATTTCAACAAGAATTTCTATAATTGATTTATAACCAAAAATTCTCTCATGTATAATTTTTCTTTGTTACACGTCTTCAACTAGGATTTTTCAAAATGAAATAAACTCCTTTCTAGATAGAGTTTCTATTCCTTCATCCATTTTCTTCATACTACTCTATAAAGAAAATGGAAAAATTATACTCTATAGAGAAAATGGAAAATTTATCTTCTTTTCTGCTTGAAAACACATCAATATCCTCAAATGGTAAAAGAAAACAAGGTCATACCTCCTTTCACAAGATATATTCTTCTATATGATGAACATGATGCCACACCTTTTCAATTTTTAACAATTTCCTCGTAATTTTGTTTCTTAGCTCACTACTTGCTCCAGATTTTCTAGCAATTTTTTCCAATAATTCTCTTTCAATCTCTGGTTCTTAAACCACTTTTCCCCTCCTTGTGATAATTTTGTAGCTCGAGCTAAAGAGCTTTCCATCACTTTCAACCTTAAATCACCAACTTGTTCCCAAATTCCATTAAAAGTCTCAAAAAATTCTAGTGTGACTTTATCATTACCACTTGTAAATATATGGGAAAATAACCACCATCTTATCTTTTAAAATCTTAGGCTACACTTTGGATATGTTTGCAAGACCCTAGAATCATCTAGCTCATATCACATCACTAGACCCATCTTTGTAACCTAAAGTGCAAGAAGAGATGCTCGGTTTCGTAATTTTCCCTTTGCCACACCTTATCAAAACTATGTGTTGAAATGAAGTTTTGAACTAGAATGGAGTCAAGAGGATGTGACAACTTCCAGTTTTACATATCTCTATGATAACGGCTAGTTCAAGTGATATCTGCTTCAAGGTTCATTTAACACTGATGATTGAGTCATCCTGCTTTGAAATCATTTTATAGCAATATCATTACAATGAAACCTAGAATTCATGTCATGTATAATTGGATATGAAAGGATGTAATAATGATAATAGCGGGTGATATATCGTTTAGTTTAAAATATTTTATAAATTGTAGAGTATGATTTAATGCTATGATATGGAAAGATATGATATATACCATAAACTTTGAAAGAATTATTCAGGTTTGTCTGTATACATATTCACATGTAAAAAAAATCCCCAAGGGTTAGCTCAACTGGTCAAGTCCCCGTTGTTAAGTACCTCACTGATTGGGAGGTCATAGGGTCAATTCTCCTTGACGCCCTTGGGGTTAGGCCTTGCTAGTTTGGCCGAAGGGCTTTAAAAGATTCCTTCCAGGGTTTATCTGCCCAGATTTTTCCAAGGGAAAAAAAAAAAATTCACATGTAAAATAACAATTTAACTGAGAAACCATTTACCTTCAAAATCCTTGGTTTTACCCTGAATTTGTCCATGAACTTTTGGGCTACTAAACCTTTGGAAGAATAATGATGTTGATGATATCCATGGAAGAATCCTCTATTGTTGATGTTGATTTGAGTTCCACATAGAATTCTATGGATGGCTAATTTTGAAGATGTTTTGTTGAAGTATTTCATGATAGAATGTATGGAATTTTTCCTGAACTCTGAAAAAACAACCTTTTTTTTTGTTTAGTAATTTCTATATAGAAATTCCAGTGGTGGCTGAAAATCTGCTGATTTGAAGACTATAAATTTGGAAAAATTTTAAGTTTTCATATTTGAATTATGGATATCTAAAAATAATCTTCTGAACTAAAATATGATAATCAAAGAAATGATTCTAAATGCTTGGATATTCCAGAAGAGTAAATTTATATAATCAAGTTGGCCTTTGCAATACTTACTTTATAGAAATTTAAAAGTTAAAAAATGAAATATTAATAAAATTTGAATTGGAAAAATCTTATAATTATTTTGAACTTCACTTACTAGAAATTTAGTTTTCAAGTAGAGTTCATGTTCAACTGTCAAAGAATTGGTTTTCGCAATGAAACAATATATATATATAATATATATATATATATATATTATATATATATATATATATATATATATGTGATAGCCACAAGGTTAGCTCAATTGGTCGAGTCCTTGTCGTTAAAGTACCTTTGCTATTGAGAGGCCACAGATTCAATTCTCTCGACACTCTTGGGGTTAGGCTCCATGGTTGAGATGGAAAGAAGTGATCCCTTCGAGTGGATCTGCTTGGTACACATATTCTGTGGATGTAATGGTCACTGATCTCTGGGGTTCAATTTGAGATAAGAGTAAGAGGAAAACTCCTCTTACTTACAATCTCCATTTCAAATTTCCATAGTAGACTATTAACAAATTATTTTCTAGTTAAAGGTATCTGATCAATTCATAACATATTACCATTTACCATAAAAGTAACTCCTTCTTCATCAATAGTTTTAAGCTTCCCTTACCCATAATAAGAAACTTCTATTCCCATAAGGTCCTAGCCAATGAGTAGTGAATTTCCCTTTAAAAATTTTAAACTTTGAATTAAATAGAAGGTCCCAATCATCTTATTGAAATTTCTTCTTCTTAATAAATTTGTCATGTCATCTCATATTTTGTTGTTGAATAAATATGGTGTGATGAATAGCCTCTTGTCGTGTTTCATTCCATTTATTGTGTTGTGTTATCTTTTTTTGTTGTTCCTATGAAAGATTTAAGGCTAGCCTTGTTGTTGTTTTAAATGTATTTATGTGAAACTCAATAGGATGAAAGACTTGTTTACCATATACTAATTCATATGGTGAAAATCCAATTGTATTTCGCAAGGTGATCTTGTATGCCCACAATTCTTCTGGAAGCCGATCTTCCCAATCTCTATGATGGAGATGGACTATTTTAACAAGGATAACTTACAGAACTTGTTGAATTATGTAGCTTGGGAGGTACTCTACAACCATAGGAGTTGGATTTGTGTGAGTTTTCACCACAAAAGGGTTTGTGGGCGAAGAACCCAAGAAGAGGGGTTTTAGACCCAACAAGCGGTTTAAAATCTAAATGATGATTATTATTATTTCCTAAGATGAAAGTACCAAACCCCTAAGTCTAGAGAAACTATTTGAAGAGGCCAAGGATCAAGGCTATTGAAAATCAAGTGAAGGAGATCATTTGATCATAGGATTGCTAGAGATGTAGCTCTAAGAGTAGGCCGAGCTACTAGGCCAAGTAGGGTGTTGGTCAATAATTGTTATTGATGGAAAATATGCCAGTTGAACTCTCCTATGCTACACCATCACTGCACTACTTTCATCATGAATTGACTCCTATAACGAAGCCACATTATCCTAATCACTCTCCTATTGATAACTACACCATCACCACATTACTTTCATGATGACTTGACTCCTATAACGAAGACACACTGTCCTAATCCTCTTCTGCACTAAATAACTCAAAGGAAGTGACAAAGAAAAATAATTTTCACCACCTTAGAGGCATCTCTTCTTAATAATTTCCATGCCATCTGAAAGATGATTTTTCCTCTTTCCAATGATCCCTTACTTGCCTCCAAACTCTCGGTGAATAGTGAGAATGAATTTTTAAGTCAAAATTATATATTTACTTATGAGCCGACCTATACACTAGGGTACTCATGTCGATCTATTTGTAAAGACATGTCTCTTCATTTACCATTACAAAAACACTATATATTAGGCATTCAAATTCATTATTATGTAATCAGTTCAATCATTAATGAAGATCAAAGGCAACCGCAGGTTCACATCTCGTGAAATTTTTAGGAAGAGGAAGAAGGGCTATATCTCAGTCACTAAAGAAACTACTTCTCAGATTTGTGTCTAGCCTAGAATAAAATACTAGTCCTTAGATCAACACATTGCAGGATTTCGGGCTCACCATAGGATTGTCTTTTGGATTGGTTCTTAAACCCATTGCAAGACCATCTCTCGACCTCCTTCAAGGTTGTTTCTTGGGCCTCCTTCAGGACTGCTTCTCGGGCCTCCTTCAGGACTGTTTCTCGGGCCTCCAACTGAACTAGTTCTTGGCCTCCTTCAAGATTGTCTATTTCTCAACCTCCTTCAGAATTAACTCTCGAACTCCTATAAGACCATCTCTTTGTCTCCTATAGAACTAACTCTTGGTCTCCTACATGTCTATCTCTTGGCAATGATTTTTATGATAAGACAGGCGGATTGAAGGTTCTATAATCTCAATTTCATAGCACAAATCACTTTCTATACTTGTAGTGTGTTGCATATATGCTTGAAGTGTGCCCACAACTCCATTTTGAGAATCCTCTTATACATAGTGGAACTCGGATTTTTGTGAACAATCAGTTGCTTAAGTGAATCCCATAATTGAAGACAATGCAGTGAGAGCTCACCTTTGAACAATGAAGTAATCTCTTGAATAATGGATTGGTAAATAAGAGCATGTTGACACAACACAACAATGTGATTGAGCATCAGAGTCTTTGGAGTTGATTGTATAGTGAATAATTTGTCAAAGACATTCAAGTAAGTATTATTCTTATTCTCTCTCAAAAAGATAAAATGATTGGTGTCCTAGGGGTTGGTGCCCCTAAACACAAGGTAGGAGCCTTGGAAAGAATAGGGTCAAAGCCTCATTAAAATTCCAAGTTGGTTCTTGGCTACAGGTTGTTGATTGGAACATTGAAGGGTTGGTGCCCTCAACAATTATTGTATTAAGTTATTTATACTTAATAAAATTATTATTCTACATTTCTCTGATTAAATTGTAAACAATCTAACTGGTAAAAATAACAATTGAAAAGAAATATTGGTTCACCCCCCTCTTAGTATTTCCAACAGGGCTACTAGAGATGGTTGAGTTCTGCTCCATAAGGGTAATGTATCCTCCAGAAGGCACTTGCAGCAAATTCATCATTACTCAAGGAGTCGTAGCAGTGAGGGAAGTTGTCTAAGATTGCTCGTTGAAGGAGGAAGGTTGATCTGAGTTGGGGAGCCAAGAATCTCATAAAATAAGGGTTGAGATCCCTAGCTATGAAGAGGTAAGAGATCACAGATATGTAGTGTAGGGTTAAGCCCCTAACCGGGATGGGAAGGAGGTTGTAAGGCCTATATGTTTGCAGATCCTAAGTCTGAGCTACCTCATATCTTAGCGCATGTGAAGGAGGGTTCTTAAATATGAGATGAGGGTTGCTACATAGCTAGTTTATGTAGCCACAAACCCTCGAATGTAGGTTGAAATTTTTGATGTACGAAACAATGACATAAAGGAGAGTTCGAGCATGTGTTGAGGCCCATGGAAGGGCTACAAGAGTTTAGATGGCTGTTAAGGAGAGTTGTTAGTTGGAGTTGATCCTAAAGGATTTAGGACAGTAGATATTGAAGCCCTAGTTAGGGTTCTCTCTATGCATGTATAGTCACACAAATTGGCTCTTAAGTTTGTCCAATAAGTGTGTGTAAGGGGACAAAAGTAGAGGGTAATGTGGTTTGTCATGAGGTGAGTAGAAGTGGGCAGATTCAAAGAAACTTTGAAGGCTAATGAAATTTGTCAAAATCTCAGTTAAAGAACAACCCAAATATATGATGAATGAATAGGGCCAAGATCCTAGAAAGGGAGGAAGAATGACTCTTCATTGTGGGAAGAAGTTTGAGAAGGAATGAGAACAAGAAGGGTGACCTAGTAAAAGAAGAAAAGGACCGTTCATGGGCTTAAACAGTAGGTCTAAAGAAGCCCTAGTTCATTGAGTTGGTGTTGAGAAATCAGAGATAAGAGAGTTAGTTACAAATTCCATAGATCATTCAAGGAGTGACTATATGTGGGAAGGTTTGAAAGCCCTAAGAAGGGTGACAGAAGCAACTGATATGCCATTGAGGAAGGACAATTTTGGAGGCCCTAGGATCAACCTTTTGAAGTGGGAAGGAGGTTGACATGTGGGAAGATCTGGAAGGTTGATAATTATTCACAAATTAAGTTGTGAATAATGGTATTTCATATGTAGTATGTAACAACTTGATTGCTAAAGTACAGTGACCTAAAGGAGTTGCGTTGACTGTTAGGAGGTAGATTAATTGAGTTGTGATTCAAGAGTTGCAAATGGGAAGATTTGAGTGAAAAGTGGGCAATTCCAGAAGACCCAATGAGCAGTCATCCTAATGGAGTATGAGGGATACTAGTGGGCAGATCGATAAGCCAAAGTTCAGTGACACAAAAGGAGATGTGATCATTGATAGTGGTAGGCTAAGCAGTTGAATATGTAGTTGTAGTGATCAAAAAATGGGAAGGCAAGAGGACCACCAAATGTATTCAAGATATGTGGGTTGAAAATGTTGTGTGTGGCCACCATCAGCGAGTAGGTCAATTGTTGTCTTGTTCAGGGTAGATTGGTGGTCAAAGTGACTGACACCAAGCCTTGGTTGTGTCCTTGTATCAGGGATGTATGTAAAGGCCACGATCCCTGGTTCGAGAACCCTAAGATTATTGTGTTCTAGATTGTAATATAACAAGTAGTGTGTTTAAAAAGTTAAAAATTGTCATATGCACTAGTAGATGCACTAATGGTTGTTATTATGTTGTGCAAAGTAGTATTTTTGTCATATTTGAATGTGTTTGTGTCAGATATTTTAAGATCCATACAAAAAATTTTAGTGACATGGAAATTAAATATGGTATAAGAGTTACTTTGAAGGGCCAATTGTTCAGAGTGTGCACTGTCGAATGCATGTGAGCCAATGTAGATCGTGTAGACTCATAGGGATTCTAGCTTTAGAGGGAGAAACCCTATGGAAGTTGGAGATCTTGAGGATTTGATGAGGTAGAGACGTTACTACAAGTTGGTCCATTCTAGAAGGTATGCTACAAAGGTGGATACCAGATGGGCTAATTTCATCGGTGACGATGTTGGATACTTCAGTGGAAGTACCTCCCTCACTAAGAGGGAGTTTTGAATTGTGTAGCTTGGGAGGTACTGCATAACCGTGGGAGTTGTGTTTTTGTGAGTTTGCACCAAAAAAGGGTTTGTGAGATAAGAACCCAAGCAGAGGGGTTTTACAGCCAAGAAGGGATTTAAAATTTAAAAGAAAATTGTTATTATTTCCTAAGTCTAGAGGACCAAAACCCTAAGTTTGGAGGATTCCTAAGTGACTACAAGAAAAACAATTTAAAGAGGTTAAAGATCAAGGCTATTGAAAATAAAGTGAAGGAGATCATTTGATCATAGGGCTGTTAGAGATGTATATCTAAGAGTAGGTTGAGTTAGTAGGCCAAGTAGGGGTGCTAGAGATGGTCAAGTTCTACTCCATAAGGGTAACATCTCCTCAAGAAGGAATCTCGTAGCAGATTCATCCTTACTCAAGGAGTCGCAACAATGAGGGAATTTTTTTCAATATTTCTCACTCAGGGAGGAAGGTTGATCTGAGTTGGGCAACCTAGAATCTCAAAAAAGAAGGCTTGAGATCCCTATCTATGAAGAGGTAAGAGGCTACAGATATATAGAGTAGTGTTGAGCCCCTAACTAGGATGGTAAGGAGGCCATAAGGCCTATATGTTTTCAAATCCTAAGTCTGAGCTACCTCATATCTTAGCACAGGTGAAGAAGGGTTCTTAAAGATGAGATGAGGGCTATTATAGGACTATTTTATGTATTCGCAGACCCTAGAATGTAGGTGGAAACTTATGTTGTAGGAATAGTGACATAAGGAGTGGTCGAGCATGTGTTAAGGATAGTGGAAGGGCTACAAGTGTTCAGATGATTGTGGAGGAGAGTTACTATTTGGAGGAGCTAATCCTAAAGGATTTAGGATAGCGGATCTTGACGCCCTAGTTAGGGTTCTCTATATGCATGTACAATCACATAGATAAGCTCTTAAGTTTATACTAGAAGTGCGTGTAAGGGGACATAAGTAGAGGGTAATGTAAGTTGTCATAAGGTGAGTAGAAGTGGGAAGATTCAAGGAAACTTTGAAGGTTATTTAACTCTATCCAAATCCTAGAGAAAGAACAACCTAGATATATGATGAATAAAGAGGGTCGAGATCCTAGAAAGGGAGGAAAAATGGGTCTTCATTATGGTTAGAAGTTTGAGAAGGAAGGAAAATGAGAAGGGTGACCTAGTAAAATAAGAAAAGGATTGTCCATTGGCTTGAACAATAGATCTGAGGAAGCCCTAATTCATTGGTTTGGTGTTGACAAATCAGAGATAAGAGGGTTGGTTGCATATGCCCTAAATTAGTTAAGGAGTGACTATATGTGGGAAGATCTGAAAGCCCTAAGAAGGGTGATAAAAGTAGTTGATATGTCATTGAGGTAGGGAAGTTTTGGAGGCCCTAGGATTAGCCTAGGATCAACCTTTTGAAGTGTCAAGGAGGTTGACAATTGGGCAAATTTGGAAACTTGAGCACTATTCACAAACAAAGTTGTGAACAATGTTTTTTCATATGCGACATGAAAAAACTTGAAGTCCTCAAGTACACTGACTTAAAGGAGTTGTATTGACTATTAGGAGGAAGATTGTTGGAACCCTAGCTCAAGAGTTGCAGATAGGTAGACTTAAGTGAAAAGTGGGAAGTTCTAGAAGACCCATTGAGCAGTCATCCTAATGGAGTAGGAGGGCTACTAGTTGGCAGATTGATGAGCCAAATTTTAGTGACACAAAAGGGGTTGTGATCATTAATAGTGGTAGGATGAGTAGTTGAAGATGTAGTTATTTTGACAAACAGATGGGAAGGCAAGAGGACACACCAGATGTGTTCAAGGTACGTGGATTGAAAGGGTTGTGCGTGGCCACCATCATCAAGTAGGTCAAGTGTTATATTTTTCATGGTAGATTGGTTGTCAAAGTGACTGATACCAAGCCCTAGTTGTTTCCTTGTATCAAGGGTGCATGTAAGGGCCATGATCCTTGGTATGGGAGCCCTAAGACTATTGTATTCTAGATTGTAATATAACAATTAGTTGGTTTAAAAAGTTAAATATTGTCATATGCACTAGTAGATTCACTAATGGTTGTTATTCCATTGTGTAAAGTAGTATTGTTGTGGCATTTGTGTGCGTTTTTGTTAGATAGTTTAAAACCCAAACTAGATTCTTGAGTGCATGGAAAATCAATAGAACTGTGTTGGTTGACTACAATTTCCCATTCGCTTGTGGATGATATGGGGAAGATCTTCAATGTATGATTTGGTATTTTGGTGGAATATTTTGAATGATATTTGACTTGAATTGAACACCTTGATTTGTTATCATTTTCCCTGTGCACACCAAAATGAGCAAATATTTCTTCAAATAAAAAATCTAAAATTAATTTTTCAGTAAATTGAAGAAGAAGCTTAGCTTCTACCCACTTAGTAATGTAGTTTGTACATTTTAAAAATATACCTTTTCTTTCTTGAGGTTGGAGTGACAAGTCCCAAGAAGTCTAGAGCCCATTTTTCAAAAGGTTCTACAAGTGCTTGAGGTAGTAGGGAAATTTCGTCAGCTTGCACTAGTCAACCCATTCTTTGACAATTAACAAAACTCCTAATGTATTACTTGGAATCTCTAAAGGGAGAAGGCTAATAATACCCAAGTCTAGGACTTTATAGGTTGTTATCTTATTAGTAAAGTGTCCTCTACAAGGTGTCATGACATGCTTTCAATATGTCATACACCTCCCCTTCTTGTACACACCATTGGATAAGAAAATCATGTCTTGTGTGAAAAGGTCTCCTCCAATCCATGAATATGTGGCACTGAACTTGATGGTCTTATGCTTTTCTCTATGTGAGATATGGTGGGGTAATTTTCTTGTAGCCAAATAATTAGAAATATTTGAAAACCAATAAGAGTTAATAGAAATTGCAAATAAATGTTCATCAAGGAAATCATCATCTATAAGAATTATTTTCACTTTCATTGTGGATCCTCGAAAGAAAATTTGCAGTTGTATTTTCCTTTTCAAGTTTATCTATAATGGTGACATTTAAATCTTGTAATAAAAGAACCCACTTAGTTCCCCTATTGTTGGCAATTGGGTTTTCATTAAACATCTTATAGTATAATGATCATTATGAATAAAAGTTTCATAGCCAATAATGTAGTGCCTAAATTTATTTATAACATGTATTGTTGAAATAATTTTTTTTTGTTACAATATAATTTAATTCAGCAACTGTTAAGTTCTTACTTACAAAAAATTGGCATAAGAAATTTGATTGTCTTTTTGTCACAAAATTTCTCATAAGATTGTATCTAAAGCATAGGTAGATATATGAAAAGGAAGAGACCAATTTGGTCCTCTCAAAATAGTTACTTCAGAGATTTTTCTTTTAATATTGCAAAATCAATTTGATGAGGAATATTCTAGAAAAACTCGATATGTTGAACACACAATTTGAACAATGGTGAGGCTATTTTTGTAAAGTTTTCTATAAATAGCATATAATAATCTACATGACCCAACAGACTTCTTACATCATTTTGATTCTTTGGTACTGGAAGTTTGGAGATAACCTCTATCTTTACCAGGTCAACCTTGATTCCTACACATGAAATGCAATGACCTAAAACAATTCCTTAAGTAAGTAACATATGGGATTTGTTGTACTCTTGTTTTTATTTTTCTTATTTTTTACATACTAGAGGAGTGGGGTGCAAAGCATAGAAAATATTGGACCCATTTTCAGAGAAACGGATGAGCTCAAAGGCCATGTCGAGCCTACTCAATTAGAAATTGCTCAGGAATAGCTTGCTAATGATATGAACGAGTCTTAAATTGGCCACTAGGATCAAAAGATAAGGATAGTCAAAGTGGAGCCTATGAGAGTCAAAGCCCCAGAACCCCATGATTCATCATAAAATAAACTATGAGAAGCTTCAGAGACTAGAGACTAGAAATATGTTAGCTATTAGAATTGGGGGTGTCTATTAACAAAATGTTGTAACATAAATTGAAGGCCTAGACCCCACGACCCCGGATCCCCATGATACTTGGCTAATCAATCCTTGAATGGTTCAGGATTAGACCATTTGCAGAATAGTTGTGCGCAATAAAGAGTCGGGGGGGGCTTCTTTCTCTTTCGACCCCACGAGTGGTAATGTATAATTGGGAAAAGATGACATCAACAACCTCTTGTTGGGGTGTGGACACATGAAAAGGCAATTTTGGAGCTTTCAGGTACCCTAACGACCCACATATGACCAACACTTGGATCAATCATAGGTCGACATGTGGCTTGGCTGACGATGGCATGACATCATCCTGGCAGTATACCCTAGAACGTTAAAAGCCCTGTAACTGTTTCTAATTGCATTCTAAACGAAGTTAGGCACTAGGGGGCCAGGGTGTCAGAGCATCTGAGTTCTAGCTCAACTGTAACTAGTATTGTTATCATCATGGAGAAGTCACCAAGTGGCAATGAACCTTCCACGTGTCTCAAATATAAATGATTAAGGGGCTGCCACCTATGGAGAGAATCACCGCCCATCATAAAGCAACCTCGCCCAAAAGGAGCTCCAATGAGTGAACAAGCATGGTTGTTAAGTAGGTACTTGCCGCCCAGAAACTCATAGTCAACAAGGCATTACTTGTAGATCAACAGTTGTGATTGATTCCGAGGGGGGGTGAGCCTTACCTCCAAATCCACCCAGGCACCATGTCGGGGAGATTAAAAGGACTCGCTACCGATTAGGACAGCGTGATGATCATATCTGTCATTGAGACCATTATCAAGTGATCGTGGCAAGAGAGCATGGAAATAAGTTGATATATCTCGTTCCTCTCTTGTCCTCCATCCAACCGAACTATGCCACATGTCTCACCCGCTTTATCTACTCATTTTACCTCTTAAAATCCCCGCGAGTTGACCGTTGCACCCCATGCCCTTATCATTGCACTTAAAATTGGTTATTTAAAGCCATTCTATGTCAAGACCTTCCTTTTGTTTTAAGATATCTTCGATCAATTCCTTACCAGGGTGAAAACTTCAGTGCACTCACAACGCTTTATCCTCCTATCTCACCCAAAAATCCTCCACCACCCTCATTAAGAAGATATAAAGAAGGCCAAGGGGAAGTTGAAAACGCTTATGCAACAAACCACCAGTCCATTTAGAGAAACCATCGATGAAGCGTTGCCTAGCGCGGGACTATTTTCAAATATAGTATGCACCATGGATGTAGGGCATTCCTCGTGGGAGGCAATCTATAGGTATTTTGAAGGTGAAGGTCCTCGGGTGATTGTCAGGATAGTAATCGTTGATGATCAAATCCCCACCTCAGAGGCAACCCCCATAGGATGCAACCAATTCCTTCTTGCATAGAATTGGAGCAAGACCTAGGATCCTTCCTTACATAAACATGTTTAGATGGGTTATTGAAATAGTGGATATCTATGGGGAGGAAGTTCCACACTCTGAATGGCATGACAATTGGATCGTTCACAACAGATGCCTTTCAAGAGACGTACCAATTTCCAAGCCCTCAATATGTCTACGACAAAACGTATGTGGCAGACTTCTATAAGAAGCACGGAGATCCAACAAAGTTAATTAAGGAGTGGAGGAGGGACTTGAACAAACTCAAGAAGGAACAAGAGAGTAAGTACTCCATAGACTCACTATCTTCTCCTTTCATTCAAGTAGATTCCATGCTTCGCAGGCTACATGTATACCCCAACGTCTCTAAATTCCCTAAATATTGGGTCCCTCTTATTGACGAAGCCTTTGAGGGATACATCTTCGATTGGGCCACCATATTATAAAATAATCTAGCTAAACACATTCTAGCTTTTCGCTCCTCCCACAGTGTCTCAGAGAAAAAACCCCTATGTTCTCCATGTTAGCATATGTCATGGACGTCCTTTCTTATTCCCTCGATTTCCTAGCCATGGGATGGAAGTGAACTGTCTTTGATCCTACACCACTCCACATTTACCATGATGTACTCTGGGAGACAAATTATTTTGGTCACTTATATCAAATTTGTCACATTATTATTATTCCAATTTATGAAATTATATTCGAGACCAAGCCTCCCAAAATGTCTCATCAAGCTATGGAGGATCTTAGGAAGATTGGTAATTGGTTTGGTGGAGAGTCCTTCACCTATATCAGAGTCCTAGGCAGCCATGTGCCCCCATATGTCTTACCACTCTACATTCCAGTGAAGCTAACATGCAGAGAGGTATCATATCAAACAGTTGGCCTTGGAATTACTAAGGTGGTAAAAGAATCCAATACGAAGGTTTGGTCTCAATTTCGGCTTCCTATCAGGATTTTCTCTTTGGCCAATTTTGGGCAAGCTGAAAAGGAGCTCCTTCCTATTGAAGCATTGAATTTAACCACCATTTTGAACAAGCCCTATGACCTAGATGGGGTAGCAAAGAATGTGGCCCTAAACTCTGGTGTCAGAAAACCCCCCCACGAAGAGAACAAGTTTGATGACGTGTTTGCCCAGGCACCTTATTATGGGTCACTTCTAAAAATATTTAATGAGGAGTTATTGGTCTAAGAGAAAGAGCAGTTCTTCGCTTTTAGGGATACAAGCTTAGCCCCTCTACCACTGAATTTGTTGCAATTCCCTTTGCGAGGACAAACATCTCTAAAGGACATAATGACGTCTACTTAGTAATGGAGTTCCTCTCAGTCGATGATCACTCCTTAGTAACAACAAGCAGTGGCAACTGGCTCTTTAGACCCTGGAGGGTGCACACACATGATGGAACCAAACATAGAGAAGGAACGGGACCAGTTTGATCAAGCCCTGAAGGAATCTAAACAAAGGGAATAAGAGAAGGAAGTATTAGAGGGAGAAATCATTTTCCAACAACAGACCCCATTCCATAGTACACCTCAGAAATACACTAGGCTAGAGTAGTCCATGGTCGAGAAAACAACAGCGATCACTAGGCCTCGAGTAGAGATTATTGCAGTAAATCCTACTTCAGAGGTTTTCCTCGACATTGAAGAAATTCCCCCAATGGATGTTTTTTGAAACCCTATGCACAAGGTTTTGGTGAAGAAAGGGAGGAATAAGAGGAAGATATATGAGTCCCAAGCCTTAATTCCCAAGAAAAACACACAAGTTTCTCCCCTTGAAGTCCTTTTGAAATGCACTTCAACTGCCCCTATCGAAGAACTTGGGAAATTAACTCAGCTTACATGACCATATGCTTTGGCCACCATGGATAAAGCCATGGAATTTCAACAATTACCAAGGGAAAACGATGACAAGATTACCTCCCTAAAATAGACATTGATCAACAAGGAGGAGCAACTTGGTTCACAATGGCACAACTAGATCAAAGGGAAACTGCACTAGAAAGTTTGCAAATAAAGTTCAATTCTCTCCAAGTTCAGCATGCATAAGAAAGTAAGGCCAAGGATAAAAATCTCAAAGATTCTTGGAAAAAAGTAAAGAAATTGTAAGGGGGAACCCTT
>APFE031724142.1:109993-136848 GCA_000404065.3 Pinus taeda
AAATTCTTTAAGTAATCATGATTTTAAAAAAATGGACATAATAAATTTTAAAGTGTGAAAAATAAGCCCTCTAAACAAAAGGTATGTTGCGTCAACATGTTTCAAAATTAGCATGAAAATCACTAACATTTTATATATATATGATACATAAGAAAATTTGAAGTGTCAAAAATATGCTCTGAAAAAAAGAAGTGTATTCTGCATCACTTCTTTTCAAAATCTAGTCACTTTTTTGCTAGCTCTATGAAACGGGTAATCGTATTGGTTATTTAAAGTGCCAAAAACTATGCTTTAAAAAAAATATGTGTGTTTTGCATTGTCACTTTTCAAAATCGAGTCATTTTTTTGCTATCTCTATGAAACGGGTAACACTATCAGTTCCCATTTCAAAGTTTACATTGTTAAGTATTGATGTGAATTGAAAAATTTACTTTTACATGTGTCGTAAATGTCTATTTAAAACATAGTTTGCTAATGAATCAATTAATGTGTTAAAGTTCCCAGAAATGTGTTGATATTGCATGTAATTAAAATGTCTTTCCAAGAGATGAACTTTAAGGAACATACCATAAATTGTTGGATTTCGGGCAGTATAAACATTTGTAAGTTGTAGTACGACAAGTTGTGAGTCCAGCCTAATGATGCTTCGGTGAATGCCAAGAGAAATGGCATCAGAGAGGAGTTCGATCAACTCACTATACTCAATGATATTGTTCGTAGAACGACCGATACAAATCCCTTGAAAGCTCACTAACTCACCACTTGGAGTGAATATGGCCCATGTTGCAAAAGATAGTTTCTGTGTACTACGACTAACACCATTGGCATAACCAACAAATAGTTCCAAAGATTCTGACATCTGCAACAAATGCAAAGCGGATTACTTAACCACATAAAAACTCTAAAAGTCACACTGTAACACACGCACACACAATCAAAGTATATATATATTGTCTATTATTACACGAAATCAGGCATAGTAACGTTTCAAATATGACCCATTACGGGGCTGCAATAATGGAATTCCATCATAATCAACTAACTCATAAGCACCTTTTGCCAAAACATGCTTGACAATATACAAGCTTCTTGTTTGGAAGTGATTTTGTTAATATGTTAGCTACTTTCTGATTAGTGGAGATATATTGTAGTTGAAACACGTCATTTTTCACTAGCTCTCGAATATAGTGATACTTGTTGTTTATAACCTTTGTCTTTCCATGAAACACTGGATCTTCAGACAAATGTATACAACTCGCGTTATCACGAATTATCATTGTAGTGTTCATTTTTCCTTCAAACAAGTCAGATAGCAGCTTCCTCAACCATATTTCTTCTATGCTTACTTCACAAGCTGCAACATATTCAGCTCCAACACTACTCAAGGAAAATGTGTCTTTCTTTCTACTCATCCATGAGACCATGGAGGATCCCAAATTAAAACATCCTCTTGTAATATTCCTTCCATCTTTCTCACTGCCTCCCCAGTCGGAATCTGTATACCCAATCCGTTGAACATAATTTCTTCAGTCATACTTTGGACAGTAGTGGATGGTTCCTTGTGGATACCTCATAATATGTTTTTTTTCCACCCAATGATCATGCTTTGGCTTCACTTGGAATTGACTGAGAACATTTACTGCAAAGCATATGTTTGGTTGAGTGTTCACCAAGTACATTAGTGAGCCAATGAGTTGTCTATACTTGGAAGGATCCATAGGGCTGGATTCAGAACTTCTTAGTCTCTTCAAGTTAGTGATCATCGGAGTAGTCATAGGTTTGCATTCCATCATGAAAAATCTTTTCAGTATCTTGATCGCATACTTGGGTCCTTGCTAGACTTCAAGTCCCAAGTAATAATGCATCAGCTCAAGATATTTCATGTCAAATTCTACTACCAGAAGATTCTTGCATTCTTCGATTTGTCCTTTTACATTGGTCAAGAGAATATCATCCACATATATAAGAATAATTACAAGTTCTCCATCTAAAACCTTGATATAAAGGTTTGAGTCAACATAACGTTTTGTAAAGATTATTCTTTTAAGGTATGCATCCATTCTAGCATACCATGCCCGTGGTGTTTGCTTGAGGCCATATAATTCTTTCTTCAATATGCAAGCATATGCCTTTTTGTCTTTGACGTCAAATCCCAAGGTTTGATCCATGCAAACTTCTTCATCTATAGTGCCATTTAGATGCAATCTTGAAATCCATTTGGTGGATGTTCCATCCCATTGATGCTACTAGAGAGACTAATGATTGAATTATTGTATATTTTTTTGTTGGAGCAAATATCTCTTCATAGTCGATTCCTTTAAGTTGAGAGAAGCCTCTAGCCACAAATCTTTCTTTACACTTATCTATACTTCCATCAGTTGAATGTTTGGTCTTGTAGATCCATTTGGAAGTAATAACAGATTTATCTTTGGGCATAGGTACGATCTTCTAGACTTCATTCTTCATTATAGATTGATATTCTTCATTCATGGTATCCTTCCATTCGTGATGATTTATAGCTTATTCAAAGGAGGATGGTTTTGTCTCTATTAGTTTTGTCATGTATGCAGCATACCTAGAAGATCTATTTGGTTTCTTTCTTTCCCTGAATGAGCTCATCGTTGCTCCATGACCTTCTGCATCAAGTAGTGTAGATCTAAACCAATTAGGTATTTTCCTATTTCAGGAATGACCACAGGTTGAATAGGTTCATTGGGACCTTCTTCTTCATGGTGTGATCTTCTTTCCCTTGGTCAGCTTCTTCCTCAAATATTGGAAGTTCTTCGTCATCAGAGTCTATGTAAAGTTCTTTTGATTTCTTAAATGTTATGCTCTCATCAAATATGACATCATGGCGAACTTCAATGTGATGTCCATCTTTCATGTAGATCCTATAAGCTTTTGATGAGTTTCTATACCCTACAAATATACCCTTTGTGCCGGAAGGGTCTAGTTTCTTTCTTTTGTCCTTTGGAATATGGATATATACATGACACCCAAAGATCCGAAGATGATCTACAGATGGTTTCTTTCCAGTGAACAGTTCTTCCAGAGTTTTGTTTTCTTGAGATATGTGGCGACTTTGACTTTGAATGTAGAAAGTTGTCATAGTGGCTTCTCCCCACAAAACTTAGGTGTATGTTGATCGTGTAACATTGTCTTTACACTTTCTTCAATGGATCTATTATTTCTTTCTGCAAATCCATTTTTTTGGGATTATATGGGACTATCAGTTCCCTCTTAATCCTAAATTCCTTACAGAATGCTATAATCTCTTTGGATGTATATTCTCCTCCATTATGAGATCTTAGTATCTTGATTCTCCTTTCTGTAAAGTTCTCCACTTCAGCTTTGAATTCTTGAAATTTTGTAAATACTTTGTCCTTCGTCTTCATTAAATAAATGCAGGTCTTTCTTGAATGGTCATAATATAGATGTCCTCCAAGATATTTAGGAGTCATAGGTCCACATACATCAGAATGAATGAGAGATCCAAGATTTCTTTTGACCACAAAGCACTGCTTCCAAATGGTCTCTTGGTATTCTTACCCAATGCACATCCCTTGCATACACCTTCATGATCTTATTTTAAATGAGGAATTCCATCTACTATGGAGCTTAGAGTTGGAAGGATTTTTAAATGTAGATGACTAAATCTTCAATGCCAAAGTTCACATGGGCTAGTTTCAATGTGAACTAGGGCTTGGGCCACTGGAGATATTAATATGTAGAGTCTTACTTCTTCGATGCCAATGACCTTGGCTTGATTTATATTTGAGTCTTTTCCCTAGACAACAACCTTTCCATCAATGAAGATTATTCTATCACCCTTACCTTCTAAACTTGAAATAGAAAATAAATTCTTATGCAAACCTGGAACAAATAAAATGTTTTTGAGGTGTATGTTGCTTCCATCTTCCAGCTTTATGTAGGTTGATCCAATGCCTTTCACGTGATAGCTCTTGTTATCTCCAAGTTCCACTGAATAATCATATTTTCCTTTTGATAAGGTATTCAATCGGTTGGGTGGCCATGTTGAAGAAAAGTGTAACTCGGATCGGTATTTGTCAATGTAATTTGATCATTGTACTTGTCAAGAAAAAGAAATATTATTCTTATAAAATTACATGAATGATTTTCTTGCTCATTCCATAGGTCTAAGAAAGTCAAAGATTCAAGATTATGTTAAAGATATCTTTATGAGCATTTATGTTATGTACATGTGTCAACCTAGTGTCAAGAAGCCCTCCAAGACAAGCGCCATTTTTCAACAAAGAAGACTACAAGAAAAATAGTGAAGAGAACATCATGTCGGCCTGAAAAAATGAATTAAACAACTACAAGATGAATATTGGCTCATATAAATGACATAAGGCTTCACTTTTTCAAGTTGGTTCAATTATGGAGGACGAACTACTATAAATACCCAGCTAGGTTATCTGCAAAACTACATAACAGAATTTCGGACATCTTTGAAATTTCATATGGGGCGCAGGACTGTAATTTCGTATGGTCCCAGGACTTAATTTCGAATGGTTATAGTGGTGCAGGAAGAGCAAAACTCGCATTTTTCTGAGATGATTCAGCGAATAACAAGGATTGTAAACCACATTACAGGAAGGATGGGATCCTCACCATTAGGATGATAAATAGTGAAGCAATTACAGATGTATACCACAGAAGTATAATTCCTGGCATGGATGAAAGTAAGAAGGTATCGGATCTTTGTTCTAGAATACAATCATAATATTGGCATCCCTTATGAATAGATCTCACAAATATAACATACAAATTTTCTTGGTGCAATGCTCTATCAACATATTTTACATAGTAATGATCATAAACTCTCCGAAGATAAGGTCATAATGAATAAAAATATGATGACCTTGTAGATACAGTGAATATCTCTATCAAAATGCAACAATGATGTTCTCAGTAAGTGCAGCAGTGATCTAGATGAAGGGGCACTCATGGTGCATCAGTGATCTAGATGAAGAAGCATTTTTGGTACAACTATGATGATAATCTCAATAGTGGCTTCAAAGAGGATTGTTGTCTTAGTCTTGGAGTGGATAGTATGTCAAGGGTCAAGGTCTTGGTATTCATCAATTGGAATCTCTATCAGAAGAATTTTGTGTGGGTTTTCCTCTCCAAGAGGGAGGGGTTTTGGCCCTAGCAGAAATCCAAACATCTTGTGTTCTTGTCTCTTTGTTTTGGGAGCAGTTTGATGAAGGAAACGCACACACTAATAAGAAGAAGAAGATCAAGCTAAGATAAATTGTAAAATAACTTCACAAATTGTTATGAAGTCTAGAAGAATCCTACTAATACTAAATGCCCTAGATTCTTCAAAAGGCTAGTCATGTGTATTAATGCATCGCTATTAATTACCCAAACATCTTAATCTTGAAATGTACCAGAGAGAGCCGAGAAAATACCTTCATCCCTTTCTTTGCTTGACACTTATTTGTACAAAATAAGAAATTCCATGCTTCCTCAATGCTTTTCTTGAGATGACTTGCAATCTTCTTGATGAAATTCTTCACTGTAGAGGAGATCTTCATGATGCCCTTAGATGACCTTAGCTCTGAAACGATGTTGAGAATTCAGTAGGGTAGTAAGTAGGTTAATTCTCTTAACTTGATAATTGTTTTTGTTACCTTTTTAATTATTAGCTTTGTTCCTTATTATTACAGTGTGTGATACATTAAACAATTATCTAAACAATAACAAGAATGACACGTTATATAGACTGCAAACCAGGGCCAAAACCCCTCCTCTTGAGGAGAAAACACATAAATATACTCTCTTCGTATAGATGCTTCAATTGATGATTACCATGACCTAGTGACTCAAACAAATACCCTCCAAGATCAAGATCGACTCGGCTTTCTACTACAGTGAGTTTGACCTCTTACTGCAAATCTGAATTTATGTCTCATGACAACTGTTGCAATTGTTGTTGCTTCTCTTGGAGACTTTGATCTCCTTTGAATAGCCTTCTCTTTCCTTCGCTTACCTTTCCTTGATTCTTAGGACTAATGAGACACCCTACGAGACCTCTGCTAGTATTTCCTTCTCTTCTTCTTCCAAGATCGAACCAAAATATAGTCCCAGCGTAGAAACCATAACTTTGACCTTCTCAAGAGAGATAGATCTAGCCAAAACAATTCGACTTCCTCTTCTTCATACCCTCTTCTTCGACTTCTTTTCTTCCTCTTCTTAGTATAGAGTGAGATGAGTGAGTGTGTAGAATGGAGGATGAGTTCCTCTCTATATATAGGCTCTTCTAAGGGTGGATGTGGCTCTTCATGTATGCTGACTTGATAGCTCCTTAGGCTGACTTGATCTTCAAGGTAATTTGACACTTTAAAGACAAAATAAATTTCCTTTACAAGATACAATGTTCCCATATGGTCTTTAAAATATGACAATGACTCTTTGAAAAATCCTAGAAGCACTCAATGGGTGCTTGACCTATAAAATAATTTATTTTCATTTTATTATTTACAAAAATGCATTTCATACTAATGAAGACCAAACCTAGTTACACATTTTTCAACAGGCCCTTCATTAGGCGGATGATCTAAGGATAGAAGTTATGTTAATTTAGGGTTTTTTCCCTATAAGGAAACCCTTGGTTTATATGAGGGGGTTGTATTGTGGTTCTGCATGATTATTATGAGCGAGAAAGAAAGAGGAGATTTTGTGAGAGTGGAGAGGAAATTACAACAAATCTGTTGTAGGTTGTATCTCTTCATTTTGTTGGATAATAAGAAAAGGAAGGGTATGTTGTTTCTATGTGGACGTAACCTAAATTGAGTGAACCACGTATATATGTGCCTCTCTTGTTTTATGCATTTTTATATTTGTGTTTCTGCAATATTTTGTGTATTTCATTACTTCGTTAATTAATTTCTAACATCACAAAGGCCTTCTTACCATCTTGATCAGAAGGAGGAATTGCTAGAGATTTATAACAATCAACTACAAATAGAAAAATGTCAATACCAAGAGACGTTAGGTAAGTCATCATCATTACCTTCTAGATAGAATAATTTTTTCCAACAAAGAGTGGAGCCTTATTTGTGAATGATTCATCCTAAATGGGTGTAGTCCCTCTGAGATATTCCTTCCAGTGGCTAGATTTCTTTTAAAGGAACCAAGTTTGATACAAAATATTGGATTCACAATGACACTAAGAAGGGGGGCCGTGAATTATTATAATATAGTTTTTACTTATTTAAACATTCAAGAACCATAAACATCAATCTCATAAGAAGAACATGAAACACAAGATATATGTGGAAACCCTTTCAATGGAAACCACACAACTTCTTTAAACGGTATTTCTTTGTATGCACCAACCTATTGTTACAATAATTTGTAGGAACCAACCTACAAGAGACACCAATCCCCTCAATTTTCAAATTTGTAGGCACCAACCTACGGGAAACCCCAATTCCTTCTAATTTGTAAGAACCATCTTATAGGAGATACTAATCCCCTATGTTTCTTTATAGGCACTAACATACAAGAGACATCAATCCCCTCTTATATATGTTATGTAAACTTATTCTTCAAAGATCCACTATGCTTCTCTAAGTTATACTTTTCAATGATTAACTCTAGTTATCTATTTGATACTTTGTCTTTGTACAACTACCCCTTACTCTGTCATTTTTTATTTGGAACTCCCTTCAATTTAAATTGTCATAATAGGCACTTCATTCAAATCAACCTATTAAAAATTATTGCTTCTTTCAAATTTTCCAAATAAGTGCTTCCTTCAACCACCTTCAAAAATGTGCTTATGATACCAAGCACTTTAGTACATGTTGGGCCTCTAAGATGTCTTCAAAATGACATCCACTTTCACCTTTATCACCACCATTTCACTCACATGTCACAACTCCATAACCATATAACCTTTCATTATCCACCATTTTCATAAATATATGGGTCAAGATCCTTATTTACCAAAGTTATTTATTTTATGTGTTTAAAGTGAATTTATGATTAAAAACTAGGAAATTAACATGGTTTCATGTATATGTGGCTTTAGTTTCATGACATGTGTAGGTCATTTGGAAGCTTCCAAGGCACCCTTATGTGGCCTCCAATGCTCAAATTCGAATTCCCTTCAAAGGAGATTTGGATAAAGGTCAAAGAAGGATATGTGCCCTATTTGGATTGTAACTCTATGAGGTGTCTCATCATTTCTTTTTTGGATTAGAAGTCTATGAGACACCTAGGGGATATGTGTCTCATTATGAGCTATTTGGTTGTAACTATATGAGATTTATTTGGATCCTCATTAAACAGGGTAGCTTCTTATGTTTTTGTATAAATAGGAGAGTCTTCTCCTTTGAAAGGCATGTGTAAAGCTGGAGAAATGCTCATGTTTTAATAGAGAATTTGGAGCTTATACTTGGAGATTTGAATATTTAGTTTTGCTTCCATATGGAGCTTCTTCACTTGCCATCCTCATACACCATTGGAATGGCCATCTAATGATTGTGAGATTTAATTGCTTTTATAGATTAAAGTTTATTTGATTTCTTAGTATTAGTTTTAGCATGATTGTGTAATCTTTTCTTTTCTAAAAACATTTTAATAGGGAAGATTTATGTATTTTCTAATTGGATTAAGTTTGAGGCAAGGGCTCATAGTTATTTAGTTTCCTTTCATGTTCTGTTATTTACTTTCTTAGATCAAAATATCAATTCATTGTATGATTGAATAAAGGATCAAGCCAAGAAGGTGACTTCAAATTGGGTGATTGAATGTTCAACCTATGCAATCATTGAGCTTTACTTTTTCATTCTTTTATATTTGCTTTTAAGATCCTCATTTAATTGCATTAACTGATATTCCTAAAGATCATTCTAAGAAATTGATTTAATCATATTTCAATATTGAATGGTTGAATATTTGATACATGCAATTACTGAGTTATTTTATGCACACTTTACTTGCTTTTCTAGGACATTAGAAGTTAAAGTATAAATAGTTGCTTACACATCATCTCAAGAAGGTAACACTTCATAATTGAATGCTAGAGTAACTAATACATTAGTTGTTTTTTATTTCACAGGTTAGTTGAATTTCATTTTCATTATTTGATTTCATAGATTAGATGAATTGGTTTTCGGTATTTTGTAGTTAGATTGATCTAAACTGAAAGACAATTTCTAGCACATACAGTGCACGCATGCTTCATAAGTTTACGAAACCCCTGGGTTGACAAATTAAATGATAGGCAATCACTTTGCCCCAACAGTACCTGTAGCATTCAATCATAGTATTTTTATAGCATTCAAGCCAAACTCATGCTCTACATATAACTTGGTATTGTTCCCAAATGCTTACAACAACAATGCAATACCTTTACAATATATAGGATCTCCCTTCATTCCAACCTTATAAAATATTTGTGCATATATTATCACCACATACAACCAAACATTATGTAAGTGATTACTATTCTTTGAACCCTTGGAGCTCCCTTCAATCCAACTTTTCAAGAATTAGCACTTATGTGCCTTACCACTACAACATAAGCCTTTGTAACACGTCCAGGGGCTATCATATAAGGAATTATCACTTATGTGTATTAGCACTACAACATATGCCTTTGTAACACATCCAAGTGCTATCATATAACTATATCAGTGGAATCCCCAAAATCCTTTAGCACTACAAACTCTTGCAAAACCAATACTTTTTGTGTATAAACAAAAAAAATTATTTCTATTGGCTCTTGGAAATTTTTTTGTCAATTAATGGGCCTAGGCACTAAGATATCAGAGGATTTAGGGTTCTTTGCAACACTAAATTTTCAGTTTGTCAATTTGTCGAGGAATCCAAGCCTTAGGTGCTATGCTTTTTCACTTCTAACCAGTGCGGTGACTAGGGGCCAATATTATGGAATATCATAGATTCCTCAAGCATTCATTTTTTGTTGAAATTATGATATGGAAATACATCGAGGGTTCTTAGCCCTCATATTCTAAAACTTAAGCCCCCTTATAACCAAGGCTATGACTAGAAGCTATTATGTCTTGGAATATCATAAAATCAATATATTTACTTTTCGTTAAAATGTCAATATGGAAACATGTCGAGGGTGCTTAGCCCTTAGGTGTTATACTTAACCACCACATGACCAAGGGTTGTGACCAAGAGATTTGGACTAATAGAATGTTGAAAAATCCATACATCCATGCCTTTTGATAAAATGCCAATTTTGTGATATGCTAAGGGATTTTAGCCATCAGGTGTTATACTTAAGCATCCACGTGACCACAATTGTGACTGAGAGCCAATATACTAAGAAATTGGTGAATTTGCACAAGACGCAACTTTTTGATAAAGTAACAATATGTGGATATGTCAATGGAGCTTAGCCCTTGAGGCTAAACCGTAAGCATCTTGTGACCTCAGATTGTGACCAGTGTTGATTTTTCCATAGCACTTAAGAATTTGGTTTGAGTCTAAGATCACAATCACAAACACACTCAAATGCCACAACACTACTACTTTGCACAGCAATAAACATAAAGTAGTGAATCATTCTCATGCACAAGACAATTTTTAACTTTTAACCCACTATTATATTACAAAATTTAATACAATAGCCTTAGGGCCCCCATACTAGGGATCGTGACACTTACAATCAACCTTGATATAGGACAACCACTAGGGCTTGGTATCAACAACTATGATTACCAATATATCACTAAACAAAGTACACTTGACCTACTTGTTGATGGTGTGTTCATCCATGGTCCTTTTAGTCCATGTACCTTGAACACATCTGACAGGTGATTTGCCTCTTCTTACGTTGATCATGCAAATTCTGCTCCCTCGGACACTGTGCATCTCTATCTCAACAATCTACCACTATCAACCCTCCTGCTACTCCAAGAGTGACTAAACTTTGGCCCAAACAAATATTCCCACTTGCTACTCTCTTGCTCCTCCAAGAGTACCAACTCTTAGGGTCTTCACAACTTCCCACTTTTACCTCTCTAGTTCTCCAAAGAAGACTAGACTTAGGGCTTGTAGGTTTCCCTCTTATCATTGAATTTTTCCTCTCGCAACTCATTAAACTAGGGCACAATAACCAAACCTCTTATCATTGATATTCCACCCTTGAGATTTATGAACTAGGTACCAAACAAGTTTCCCTCTTAATAGTCACAAGCCTGCCCTTGTTGACTATACTAGGGCACTCCAAACAACCACTTAATAGCCCTCCAACTCAGTGTAAAAAGTGATCCAAAAATGAAAATGAAGGTTTCATTAAACAATTTTCAAGCTAGTTCGTGTCTTTTAGGTAATGAATCATGGTTGCAAAAGTACACAAACTTAAGTTAATTTGCATAAATTTAACAGTTAAAAGAGGAAAAAAGTGCAACATAAAATGCAAGCAAATTGATAATGGAGTTCACCCATCTTGGGATAAGTCTTCAATTCTAGCTTCCCGTAGTGACTACTTTATTATATGACCAAATTCTCAATACATCAACATACAAGCCTCAATATGCAAAAATAGCATTTCCATTGTGTCTAGAATACTCAAAAACCCCTACCTAGGCTCTTCTTGAGCTCAAAAAGGTTAACATTTGAGCAAAATATGACCCATTTTTCAAACTGTCTATAAATTGTTCAATAAACAGGTCTTGCTTTGCAAAATATTCAATAAAACGGTCCTTGGTCTGTTGGTGGTGTGTTGTAATGTCACCCCACAGGTTGGGGCTTTGATTCCATCGAAATAGGCATAAATGGCATGTTTTTAATTAAAAAATAAATAAAATTATGGGTCATAGCCCTCGCGGATAGCCTCACCCCTGGTTCCATGTGGTCACATGGCCATGGGCATGGGCAGTGGTGCCATGTGGCTAGACCCCAATCAATATTTTGTCGGTCATTTAACATTCAATGAAACTACGATTCGTTGGCCCATCCTATGCGCCTTTCTCCAATTTTTGTGCCCTGGTCACGTGGTAATGTATATAACCAAGCATCGGGCCTATGAACTAGCCTGTCGGCCTGACATTAACACCAAACAATAAGTTAACCAATAAATATGGTTGACAACATTCATATACCAAGCAATGACTCTGGCCCAAAGGTTGGACGGTGGTTTGATGTGTTGGAGGTCAGAGGTTTGAGTCCTACATAGGCTAATTTGGTCCATAACAAAAAAAATTGACACAAAATCTGAGGCCACAAGGCGGCCTCTCATAGGGCCACATTGCTCCCTCTGATTGGCCCATTTGGTGTTGTGTGATTGGCCCAATAAACTAATCGTACGCTCAGTCAATGGATGATGTCAGTGCCACTTTCCCTCATGTGACTGATCCACATGCCATCCATACAACCTAGTCAACACTGCCATGTCAGTATATGAACTACCACATGGCTTTCCATGTCAGTTTCCCTACCTACACAATCAACCCTACAAGTTGATTTTTGCCTCTTTTCGCAAAACTTCAGAATGTGATAACTTGCTCATATGGTGTCAGATTGAAATGATTCAAGCATTGTTGGAATCAGTGCGACAAGCACTACGACTTGTTGTTGGGTTTAGGAGAATTTGAACGCTTTTATTTTTTATCATATTCTTCAATCCCCTGGATTACTCCTCACCACTATAAGCTTTTGGACCACCAAAATTATGTTTTTCTCAACGACGGTTCAACTCCCTCAATTTTTTTTATCTTATCCATCTGGCTTTGTTTGGATTGGTACCTTTCAGCCCCACACGAAGATACTCCACATTGTTTCTGCATGGAGTTTCTATTCTCCTGTCAAAAATAGTGTCTTCCGACAACGTATTTAAATATTCAAGAGAAAAATCATCTATAGATGAAATTTGAACATTCTCTTCTTGATAAATGATCATAGGAGGCTCATACAATCTCAATTTTTCCACATTCACAATAGAATAAATTTGCATGTAAGGTGGAAAATCTAATTGGAAAGCATTATTACCAATATTATCCAATATTTTGAAAGGATCATGTCTGATTGGTTTGAGATTTTTACCTTCTCCTTGCATTATTTCCTTCCTTATGTATAATCGAACTTGATCTCCCACTTGGAAATCATGATCAACCCGGTGCTTATCATGTCTTGCTTTGTACTTGTATTGGCTTTTCTCCAATTTTTCGTGTACCTTTTGATGCACTAATTGGATTTGTTCAATGAAATTCTTGGCTTTGTTCACAACACTATGTCCATCCACTGCAATGTCTTTACCAAAGATAAAATCCAAAGGAGACTTTGGAAAATAACCCAAACAAGCGTCAAATGGAGATACTTGTGTAGATGAATGCTTGGCATGATTGTAGGCATGCTGGATGTAATGAAAATACTCATCCCAAATCTTAGGATGCTTACCACAACATCCTCAAAGGATATGCACTATTGTTCTATTCACTACTTTTGTCTAGTTGTCAGTTTGTGGATGAAATGTTGCGCTCTTCTTCAACTTTATGTCCATGAGTTCCCTTAAACTTGACCAAAACTTCTCGAGAAATCAAGAATCTCGATCAGAAATAATAGAATTAGGTAACCCAAAGTGAACCCATACATTCTGGAAGAACATGTATGTTGTTTGTTCAGCTGTGACCTATTTCTTACAAGGCATCAACACACAAATTTTACTGAAATGATCCACTACAATATAAAAATAATCATATCATTTTCTAGACATAGGTAGTCCCCCTGAAAATTTCATATAAACACTTTCCCAAGGACGAAAAGGAATAGGAAGTGGAGTATAAAAACCCAATTTCCTATTACTTGGCTTACTAGCATCACACATAGAACATCTTTTTACATATCTTGATACAATTCATTCACACGAATCCAATAACAATACCTATGTAGTTGAGCAACTATTTTGCCTACACTGAAGTGACTAGAAATAAGAGAAGTATTGGATTCCCTTATGACATTAATTCTTTCACCCTGTGGAATACACAACTTGCCAAGATGATACAAAAACTTGTTATGATCATGATAATCTAATTCTTCAACATGATTTCCTTGGCTCAAAGTTACATACACATTTAAAAATCTTCATCTTGAGCATATTGTTCAATGTAACTTTCATGCATGTTTGAGTTATGATTAAGAATGAAATATTCATTAAAAATAAGACTTGAAAACATATTTGCAACTTTGTTGTAAGTACATTTCTTATCCATAATGACCAAATGAAATTACTACAGAGACCCCATCCATCTGAAATGTCTATCTTGTTGTAGCTTGGTTTGTGATTGAAGATATTGCAAAGTTTGATGGTCAGTATGAATAATCGTTTCTTTACCCATCAAATAATGCTTCCATGTCTTTACGCTTTGTACCAAGGCATGCTACTCTTTATCATAAGTTGGATAGTTAATTACTACATTGGAAAAGGTCTCATAATGATAATATATTGGCTTACCATGATGCATCAATACTGATCCCATAGCATATTTTCTTGCATCGATTTAAATTTCAAATGGTTGCTTGAGATCTGGAAGTGCTAGAACTAGTGTTTTATTGATTTAACTAGCATTGTATTGATTTTGTCTTTCAAAGTGTCAAGGCCTTCTGGTGCTTTCCTCTTGAAATACCTGCTTCACACTTTTCAAAGCATGTAATGATGTTACAATAGATGAGAAGTTAGAGATAAATTTTTCCAATATTGAGTTTCTCCCAAGAAGCTCCTAACTTCTATTACATTATTCATTTTATACCAATTCAAAATCGTTATAGCACCATTTACCACTCTTGGTAGATCTGATGCTCTGTTTATGGCCTAGGGCAACCCTTCCTTCCATACTTAGTCCAAAATCTTAAAAAACAATTTTTTATTCCCTATACGCTACTTTTCCCTGTGTTAAAATCATGTACACATGGGTCAACATATACCCAACCCACGTCCATATGTTAAAACACTTAAAAAAAATGAAATCTCCTTAATTTCGGGTGGAGTTCACGAGTTTTACCTGTTGCTCACCTCCTATTGCCCATGGCCCAACTATTTCCCAACTGAAAAAACTAACTTGGAGAGGTATAAATAAACCTCCATGGGAAGGCCTTAAAGGAGAAAGTATGAGATATTGATATTATAGTGAGATTATCCCTAATCAGGTCTGAAGAATCCATGTACCTCCCACACTTCCCAAAGCTTCAGGAAACCCTTGTTTCCTTAATTATATATATCCCTCGTCTTGCTTAAGATATCCTTGTGTTGGTGATGAAGGAAGATTCCTGAAGGTCGGGAAAGGATGGATCCGGAAGACGGTTCCTCTTGGAGTTGGAGAAAGACTTAGGTCGTATTTATCCACCTTATCTATAGCTTACTTCAATAAAAAGGAATGTTGTTCTGTTTCTGAATTTGAAATGTGTTTATGCATCAAGGTTATGTTGTAATTTATTTATGAATCTTTATTGATGTATAATTTGTCATTCATTTATATGATTTGAACTTGACATCATGTATATCCTTTATGCTTCTACTGCCTTGTATGTTCTATTTGAATAATTTTCAAGATTCAAGAAGATTGGGAGAAGCTAAGGGTTTGCACCCTACGGGATCTACCTAAACAAAGGACATCGGGTAAGGACACTGCTATGTGATTTAGTAGAATAAGGATTTTTAATGATTATTTGAGCATTTCTTGTTGAAGTTTTCCCTCTGCTCTTTTGGGGTTCTCAACCCAAACCCCTAGGGTGGTTTCACCCGTAACAGAATTGACGACGCCACTAGGGATAACAATCTTGTTAATCCTAGTTTGGGTTGTTGGTTCTCAATTAGGGATCACTTTCTTGTTTGCTTGCTTTGCAGTATTGTTTGGTCCATTAGTGTCCCAGGCATTAAGTCTGATCTTCTTGATCAGATCTTGATTTTTGTTTTTCCTTATAAAGCTTTTTATACAATTTTTACTTTGTTTACAGTAGCGTATACACACCAGTTTCTGTAAAGTAGAATCACATATACGTGAGTTTCCTATATTAGAAAAGCGTGTGCATGCTTCTGTGTTTTTACACAGTCACGTATGCAATTTTTTGGATGATTTTTTCAAATCTTTCTGCCCAATTAGGTTTTTAGCCTAGTGATTTCTATTGTTGTATGGTCATCTGCTGTCTGGAGAATCTATTTTTTTTGCAAGCTTTCTTTTTCAAAATCTCTTTCTCACAAAAAAGATTTGGCCTAGGTTTTCTTCTTAAGCAAGTTTGTAGTTTGTATCTTGGTGTTCAAGGCTTTGTTTTGAAGTTCTTGATTGTTCTAGTTTTCCAGAACAAGAAATTATTTTCAATTTCGTTTTCAAGCCCGGATTTCAAGTTCTCTTGCTTTGCTTTCCCTTGTTTAGTGGCCTTAGTGCCTTTTTTTCTTTTTGAGAGTTTCTTTTTGACAAGTTTGAAGGTATTTCTTTCTTGGCCTTTTGGTCAGTTTTTCGAAATCTTTTGCTGCTATTTGGGTCAGTTTGTACAAGCTGTATTCTTTCTTGTTCAAGTTTTGTTCATTTTCGAGTTTTTGCAAGGTTAAAAGACTCCTTATGCTTATTTATTGATATTTTGAGTTTCAATGGCACTTTTGTAACTTCAAAAAGTTGTTTTGTTTCCTTAAAAGAAAAAGCTTAAAAAACATTGCTTGTGTTTTTCTTTTTCCAAGTTTTTGGTTTACGGTTTCTTTTGTTTTATCATTGAAAAGTGAATTGCAATCTTTTACAATTTGTTATTCTTGCTTTGAAGAGAGATTTGTTGTCAAATTTTTGTACTCTTCAGTTTTAAGTTGACTCATTGTTTCTATTAAGTATTGCATTTTCTTATTAACTGGTTGTTTAGGATCTTGCATCATCATTGTAATTTGCATTAGGGTAGTTTGCATTTTAAGGCATTCTTAGTCTTTTTAGTTTTGGGGTGTGAAAAAGAAAAGAAAAATATTTTGCTTTATATACAGTTTTCGTAGAACCCAAGTAGAGATCACTCTTCATCGAAGAAAATGACTGCATTCATATAGTTAGTTTTTTATTGATTTCTTTTGTGTCATAAAAACATCATCAATTTCACTCTCGTAATTTCCCCTAACTTAAAGAAAAGCTATATAAAATCAAGCGATTAATAAAATGAACTAGAAATTTTATTGTTGTCACTAGAAAACACCAACAAGTTTAGGTTCATTAGGACCTTGGATTAGGTGAGAAGAGAGTTAACCCTCCAAGGTCGCTCAAATTACAAAACATAGAAGTTGAATAAAGAGTGAAACCCAATATCATTAGAAAGACCAGGAAAGCTCTGTGACTGGGAATTAAGCACGAGGGAGAGTGAAGACAAGGAAGAAAGATACCCCCTCTCCTACTTGTTGGATCCCGCCTCACAATTGTTCACCCGACTTTTGATACGAGTTGGTATCCATAGTTGCCTATCCTAGGAATCGCATAGGTGGCTACGGAGGGGAATCCCGTGGCACCTGAGGCTGACATTGTATCACGTTCAGCAGTACTTCTGGAGGGTACCCTTGCGAAGCTTGGGTGCTTGCACCGGAAAATGTTGTTGTCTAGAGGTCAGTGTAACTACTTCTGATACCTTCACTAGTAGACCTGGGGCGTAATTACCCCAATCCGTTTTCAGAAGGCCCTTGATTTTGGTTTTCTTGTATTTTGGTGTCCGGTCCTAATCAATCGGAGCGGAAATACTTGAGAGTTGTTTGATTTCTTGTATCTTTAGGGACTTTTAGAGAGTGCTCTTTGCTCCTAGTTGACCTAGCTTTATAACTTTTTTGAAACTTTAAGTAGATTTCTTAAAAATAATTCAAAGTGGTTGATCGACTAGCTCATCAATCTAGGAGACTCCGTGGGCTATCACTTACGAGTCTTGAGCCTTCTCTTCAAAGGCATATGAGCAATAATGCAAGTGGTTTTCAACCAGTGGCAGCAAGTGCATTGGAGATCGATCCTCCGGTTGGAGTCATTGATTCACAAGATAGACCTAGCATAAGTAGAGAGTTAGAGAGGAACACCCCAGTTCTTTCTTGAGTCCTCTTCAAGTTGGAAGATAATAGTGAGGTAAAAGAGCTTTCTGAGTCAATTGCTGCTCCTAATTCTCCTCTTCCCCCTGGTCATCCAGACGTTCTATTGTATGTCGAAACTCAGACCAACAAGCCTTTGAGCCTAGGTTTACATCAATCTATTCATTCGATGACCACTACTGGAAGCATGGCATCCACAACAAGTGTTACGAGTATGCGGACTCCCATATCTGTACAAGGAGGAGGAACAATTGCTATACCTTCTATTACTCCTAGCACTGTCATATTTGGTTCTACTTAAATTCCATCATTGATTGGAAGTTCTCAAGCTATTGCCTCTGGCATGGGCTTTTTCCCTTTTGGAATGAAAATTAGCGCGATTCCTTCGGTTCCTTTGAGTATTCTGTTAGCTTCTTCCACATCCATGGCGAGTGGATTGGCTTCTTTTTAGGGTTTCCCGTTTAAGGGTGGTCATATACCACATTCCAACCCAACAGTAGGAACAATGCCTTTTTCCTTTACAAGTCAAGGTAATAATCCATTTCAGAGTTGGATAAACCCTGTAGTTAGTGGTTTAGGAGCCAAGAATCAATCTTATTTTAGTCAACAGGGAAATATGTTGTATTCTTCTTTCAATTCTTTTCAAAAAAATTCTCCCTATGCTAACGCATGGAATCCTTATCAGGGGCTTTCTGCTCCTTTTAACACTTCGTTAGGAGGTAACTTTACTAGTTACGGAGGCTTTGGGGCAGGAGTTGGTCAAACTCCAAATTTTGCTAGATTACAAGGATCTCCATATGATTTAGTTGGGTCTACAAATTACTTCGGGCAATCTGGTCCCTTCACAAATCCAAGTTATTCTTTTGAGAACGTTGGGAATTCTGCCCACACTGGGTGGAATCCTCAGGGTCTACCATGACTACCTTTTCTGGAAACGTTAAACTTGCTAGATCTCACTAAATTGACTAATGATATAATTAGGTATAACCCAGTTTGGCCTCCAGCCCCAACCAAACTTCCCTCCAATATCCCAAAATTCGAGGGGAAGATAGGTGAAGATCCGGGGTGACTACATAACCACTTTCCACTTATGGTCTTCGTCCAACTCCCTAATAGATGATTCAATCAGGTTGAGATTATTTCAATGTACCCTAACTCGAAACGCGGCTAATTGGTACATAGAGCTACCAGGGGGCACCTTTACTTCTTTCAGTGATTTGGCTACTATCTTTTTGAACCATTTTCAATTGCTTGTTCGATATGATGCTGGAACTAAGATTCTGGCTAATTTCCAACAAGATCAAGCAACTCACATTTCCAATCATATTAAGAAATGGAGGAGAAGGAAGAGGCTCATCAAAGCTGATATCCCACAAGAATCCTTTCTCGAGTGATTTCTTAAATCATTACAACCTAAGATCTCTAAGGACATGTCCCTCTCTGGTGTTTTCACTGAAGAGCAGGCTATTTTCAGGGCCCAACAGTTAGAACTGATCTATTCTCAGTCTGTGGTTCTTCAAAAAATTCTACCTGATGCTCCTAGACCTAAGGTGGATATATCCAAACCAAAACTAGGTCCCCATGCCGACAGTATAGTCAGATCAATGGATGTTAACACGGTGAACCTGCTAAATCAATTGCAGAAGATGTCTCTACAAACTGCTTCTTCTATGCAAGCATCATTTTCTGTATCTACACCTTCCCAACCTACATCTATAAATGTCGTTCAAACTTCTAACCCCAAAGGAAATCAACAATCCGATGGGAAGAGGAAAGGATGAGGTAAGAAGAAGAACCAGGAAGGGAAGGGAAATGAGAACAAACCCGCCAATGATGCTGGAAAGGGTAGGAAAGAGTCTAAAAAAAAGGTAAAATTGCCATGTAAGTTATGCAATGGGGATCATTTGACTCATCTCTGCCCTATGATCCAAGACACTCAATGCTTATTAGCCCAGCAGGGGTCTTCTAGCTCCCAAGGTGTTCTCACTAACCCTTTTCCCCAAGGGCAGCAATTACTTGCTAGCGCAAATTCTAATGCTAGTACCCCCGCAGGGGGAAACCAGGGAGGGGACAATTCATCAAATGTTTATATGATGAGCTCACATATCGAATTTTCTACGCGATCACGTGATTAGAGTGAAATTGAATCATCTAAACTAAGTCTTCTTCTGATGCCTTAAAGTTGCTCCATATTGAGAGGTCCTCTGTTGAGTCTATACCTCAGATGCTAAAAGGCTCTCCGAAGCACTCGATCATTAACCCTAATGCTAGGGCAGCCCAGTGTTGAAAAGCGTGCAACAAGAAATGCTTGTTGAAAATGCAACAAGATGATGGAGCTTAGTGGAAAGGAGTCGCCTTCACTAAGTGGTCCCGCAGACAAGTTTTGGCGCAAAGTCTATTTTTAGACATATGGATCATGGTCTATGAGTTGTAGGATGTTGTTTATGGATGATTGGTCATGTTGGAAAAAATAGATGGACTTCTATTTTTTGGATCACAGCGGTGTGATCAGAGTCTATTTTTAGTGGAGTTGGATCAGGATTTAATGGAGTTGTGTTCAGTTTGACTTAGTTGAACTAGTTGTATTTAGTCTAACTGGCCAATAGACTAAGTGATGAGTTGTGTGAATTAGTTTAATTAATTCACTAATTATAACTCATAAAGCAACTGAAGAATACATCATTTAACTCAGTGCATGGACAGTTCAGTGGAGACAAGTGTTAGAGGTGAGTGAAAGGGCAAGACAGTTGTCAGTTGTGACTATAGTTGTGCATGTGATTTGCACAATCAATGGATTGAGTTTCCAATGAGGATTACGTGGTCATACACAAGGGAAACACATGAATGGATCAGCCATTCTCAGTATTCTCATGCATGTATTGTGCAGTGGAGGCAGGCAAGCAATGGAGGAGATTTGGAGATCAGATCTGAGCTGTATTGTGTGTAACAGGTGGAGATAGTGCTGGATACTTGTGAGGAGTATTGTACTATGTATTGTTACATGTTCTCAATCAATATAATATACAGATAGTTGGGGTTTTTAGCGATATTCTTTCCCCGGGAAAATACTGTGTTGATATGTGCGATTGATGCTTCTATGTGCGCATGTTATTGTTTCTACTTCTGTAAATTGATGATCAACGTAGAGGAGGTTATGTATTATGCATGTATTCCGCAATGGTATATAATCGGGATAATCTTTGTGAATATGTGTCATATTATTCATAAAATTTCTACACCCAGAACTACTCGATTGTAGAAGATATGGCTCAGAGTTCTTGTGGTATGTCAATGTTAGAGGTACTCCAGCCATGCCCTGCTTAGAGAAGTGCTTTTCTCTTGGAAATTGGAGCAGTAGATCCAAAAAATTCTCTTGTGCTTACTTTTGATATTTCAAATGTCAAAAGGAGACTTCCCCATCATATGGCTTTCAAGATAAATTCTACATACCGAAAGACCAACATCTTTCGAACCACTATAGATGAGGGAGTTTCCACATGCGTGATGTCCATGTCATGTTGGAAGGCCATTGGATCACCTCAATTTGTTCATTCACCAACTCTATTGACAGAATTTGATGGACATTCTCATAGGTCGCATGGGATTATTCCAGCCTTTCCCATATGTGTTGGGGGAAAGGCGATAAATATTGAGGTAGAAATCTTAGATGTGAACCTGCATTACAACCTCCTCTTAGGCAGGAATTGGATTTACGAGATGGATGCCATAGTTTCATCATTATTTCGCATCCTGTGTTTTCCTCACGAGGGAAGGATTGTAAGAGTTGATCAGATGGATTATTCCCCAGGTGACTCTCATGCATCTTCTGATTCTACTATTCCTTTAGTGGACAATCCAAGGAAACCTGTTGATAATTTAGGAGTTGGGATGTACTCTTCTTTAATGGGTATTTTTGATCTCCCTACTCCTTCAGCTAGAATCAACACTATTTCATCCTCCAAAGGACCTTCTCAAAGGGAGTTCTTTCGAACTCATTATTTTTCAGACCCTTGGCCCTTACCTTATTCAACTACCACATTAGATAGAGGACAAGTAGGTGGAATGGAATTTCTCATGTCTGCGACGGAAATCGCTTATCAATCTATCATTAACTCTGTAGACACCCATCCTGCTTCTTTCTCACCAGAGGAGTTATATGGAGATGTGACCCCGGCCTGAACCCTTGATTCAACTTTAGCTCAGGATTGCCTAGATACAGTTTTACCATCTGAGGAAGCAATTCTGGAGGCAATGATGGGTGTTGATAGACCATGGGATGATATACATCATCATTCATATTTCCTCCCTCATTTGCAAGAAATTGAGTCAAGTTTGTCTAATCTGTCAACAAGTGATGTTCATATAGTTTTAAACCCTTTGGCTCCGGCACAATTTTCTGCCGAAGGTAACATGTCATTTATCTCACGAACTATACCTATGAACATCTATAGGAATCCTAACGTAATAGAGAATTTCTTCATCGGAGTTGACTGTTCCCCTGAAGAAATTCAAATTTACACCAATTAATTCAAAGAGTTTCAGGATGTGTTCGCTTGGTCTTATGATAAAATGCCTGGAATTGAACCATCTATAATCTAGCATGAGATAAAGACATATGAAAACACTAGACCTATTTTCCAAAATCTTCGACCAGTCAATCGTTGAAAAGCAGCAGTTATTAAAGTTGAAGTTGAAAAGCTGCTTAAGGTGGGATTCATATACCCCTTTCCTTTAACTGAGTGGGTCTCTAATCCAATCCCCGTGGATAAAAAGCAAGGGATGATCAGAGTATTTATCGACTTCAAGGATTTAAATAAGGCTTGTCTGAAAGACAATTACCCCACACCCTTTATTGATCAAATTATTGATGAATGTGCGAGTAATGAAATTTTTTCTTTCATGGATGGATTCTCCAGTTACAATAAAATTACTATTCTTCCAGAAGATCAGCACAAGACAACCTTTATTTGTCCTTGGGGTACGTTTGCATACAAAAATATGCCTTTTGGCCTTAAAAATGTTGGAGCCACGTTCCAGCAGGCCATGTCTTATGCTTTTCACAACATCAAACATGTTATCGAAGCATATCTAGATGATTTAGCAGCTCGTTCTCGAAAGAGAATTGATCATCCTAAACACCTTCGGTTGATCTTTGAACAATGTTGTTTTTATAAAATCTGGTTGAATCCAAGTAAGTGCATTTTCACCGTCACATCTAGTCGGTTGTTAGGATTCATCGTATCGACAAAGGGGATTCAAGTTGATCCCTTCAAGGTTGAGGAAATACTTCAGTTGCCTCCCCTCTCTTCCATTCATCAACTTCAAAGTCTCCAAGGAAAGGCAAATTTCTTGAGGATATTCATAGAAAATTATGTTGAGATTACAAAAGGATTTATGCATTTGCTTAAGAAAGGAGTCCCATTTTTATGGGATGATTTCACGCAGTTACCTTTTGATGCTTTGAAAAAGCATTAACCTCTGCTCCACTGTTGAGTCCACCCGATTATAGCAGAGACTTCCTTTTGTATCTCGCTGTTGCAGAATCAACTATTGGTATGGTTTTGGTTCAGGAAAATGATGCTTTATGTGAGCATGTAATCTATTATTTAAGTCGAGGCTTGGTAGGTCCTATTAGCCTCACTGGCAAAAGTCCCAAAATTGGATCCATATATGTTCTAAAAGTCTCCAAATTTGCTTAAGAATCATCACAAGGGATCCAAATATGCTCCAAAGGTACTCCCTAAGTCTTCAAAAGTGCTTAAGATCATCCATCTATCAAAACAAACGAGGGAGGAGAGCCCTTGGAAGGGAAGAAATGCACTATTGGAAGGCAAAAAACACATTTAAACAGTCAAAAACCCTTATCGCAGGCTTAAAATTTAAGAATGTACAGTAGCTATTAGACCTGGCCGATCAACGGCCCAGATCTAAGTGGCAATTCACAAATCAGCAAGCAGAAAGAACTTTGGGCAATGGCAATCAGCGCTGGACACCGCCGATCAACGATCGCCGATGATTGGATCAGCGGGTCGCAATCAGCGGAGGAAAATCGGTGGTATCGGCACAAGTTGTGTGGAAGGACCGATCCTAATCGAGACTGTCGATCGTGCGCGCAGATCGACACCCCACGTTGCATTGCCAGATTGCTATCAGCGGAAACCAAAGGGGTGGGGCCTTTACATATACATGCATGCGACCTGATGGACCAGACCCGATGGTGTTATAAATGATTTCTTATAAAATTTCAGGTCCGCACCAAAGCCTTGTTTAATGAATTTTTCATGTATTTCATTATTCAACGAAATACAAAGGAACCTTGAGCCAATGATGAAGCCCAGACCCGAAAGGGTCCAGGAAGTGAAATATATATATTTTGAAGTCCGCCAAAGGCAATTTTTCATGTTTTCCAGTGTTTTTCACGAATTTCCAAATACAAAGGGAAGCGAGGGAACCGCCCAGCTGCGATATGCGACAGTGACCTAAAGGGTGGACCTGATAAAGGAATTAATCATGTTTATGGACTTTTTGAAGTTCGAAAAGGACAGAGCGGGGCGGGAATTCTCGGAATTGTTGTGCTTTCTGTTCATAATAGAAAGCAGTCATTATCCGCATTTTAAAGGGATTTCATAGGCCCGAAGAGCTATTCCACCATAGAGCATAGGCCGAATCAATGACAAATCAGTCATGGAGCCACAGCATGCACATCTAGCCTGCAACATAAGTGATCAAGGGTCATAGACAACGCAACACTGCCAAATCAACTTAAAATGATCATGGAACCACAACACGACACAACCAGAACAAACAGAATGATCGTGGAGCATCTCTGACATGAGAGAGCTCCCACACAGCGTAGCAACTACCCAAAATATCTTAATGTGATTATTCCTCTGTTAGAAGAGGAAAACCTCCAAGCCATGCTTACTGATTGAGGGAATCAAATAGCTAATGAGACAGAGGGACAGATCAATACCTCTGAAGCTTCAGAAGGCTCAGCATCATTGTAAAGAGCTATAAATAGTTGAAAACTAAATGTAACAAGAGTTCAACTCCTGGAGATTATTCCTCCTCTGTTCCTTCAAGATTCTCATCTCCATTCTAGAAATACAAGCTTATTTTGCCATTATATGTTCAACATCCATTCTCTTTGTCATTCTATGCTTGCACTTGAACATTTTTGTTCATGTTTCCTTTGTGTCTAAGGCCAGATAACTGTCATCTTATCTTTGCTTTGATAACTTAGAATTGCAAGCTTCTTTGTTGCCTATAGCTAAACATTCATATGTGGTCATATATGCAACTGCCAGTACAGTCAGTGTTCTCTTTGTTGCCTATAGCTATTCATCCATTTATGTTTATATATGCAATTTGCCAATACAATCAGTATTCTCCATCTATTCATTAAATCTACAAATTATTGAGCATTAGTGATTTAAAGTCTTGTGTTGTTGAGAGTGTTCAAGCATGTCTTGAGTGAGAATAGAGCTAAAATGGTTATCTAACTTGATCCAAACCATCATTTATTCCAATAGTTCAGAGAACAATATTGAAGATTATATGTTACTAGATATCTTTGATTTGCAACCTAGGAGAGTTTCTTGGAGTGCTAACAGGTCCTAAACTACGCTATTCTCCCATCGAGAAATTGGCTTTGGCAGTTGTCCATGTTGTCCAACGGCTTTGGCATTACATTCTGCTTTGAAAAACATTTGTCTTAGCACCCATCAATCCATTCCAATTTGTTCTGAGTAGGTGAGTGATTGGGGGAAAATACAATAGATGGATTGTTATTTTGCAAGAATTCAATTTGGAATTCATGTCGCTAAATCTAAGAAATCTTTAGTATTTGCAGAGTTGACATCAGAGCTGCCTTGTGAAGCAGCAACTATTTACGAAGAAAATTTTCCCGATGAACATATATTCCTCAGTTTTGCACAAGATCCTTTGTATGGAGATATCATTATATATATCCAGACTTCGAAGTTTCCACCTACTTTCTCCAAAGACAAGTGTAGAAAGTTGAGTCACCTCGCTAAGAATTATGTTATTATAGGTGACACATTATATCATCGCGGGATTGATTCAATCTTTAGGCATTTTTTAACTTTGGAGGAAGCTAAGTCAGTTCTTAATGATTGCCATAGTGGAGCTTGTGGCGGTTATCTATCAGGGCTTGCAACAACCCAAAAAATTTTGTGAGAAGGCTACTTTTGGCCTTCAATTTTCAAAGACTGTATTGAAGTAGTCAAAATATGCCATCCTTTTCAAGTCTATACTTGGAAAATGCGCGTGCATCCAGCTCCGCTTTTCCTTGTTATCGCCATCATTCCTTTTACGAAGGGGGGAATTGATTTACCTACTTGTAATCCGCTTTCGGCAGGAAATCACAAGTACATCATTGTAGTCGTAGACTACTTTACTAAGTGGAATAAGGCCATGCCTACTTTCAAAAATGACAGTGAAACAACAGCCTTGTTTCTCTTCAATCAAGTTATTTCACGATTTGGTATCCCTAAAGAGATTGTCACTAACCATGGCAGTCACTTCCAAAATCAACTGATGTCTAAGTTGGCTCTCAAGTTGGGTTTCCGGCAGGAGCATTCATCTCCATAGTATCCTCAGGCCAATGGGCAAGTTGAAGCTGTGAATAAATCACTTAAAATGATCCTGCAAAAGACATTGACAAAGCTTGATTCAATTGGCACATCATGTTGTATTCGACACTTTGGGCATACCGAACATTAGTTAAGACTGCCACTGGTTTTACTCTTTTTCAACTAGTTTACGGGTTGGAATCTATCTTTCCTATCGAATGTGA
>APFE031724162.1:0-25840 GCA_000404065.3 Pinus taeda
TGCACAACTCTGCATAGAATCGGGGGGATACCAGGCAGAGGAGAACGCCGTGCAAAACCTTCACCTGCGGATTTGGCCCGGATCCGCTACGGGAAAGCTGATACAAGATTTGGAACAAAGCAAACGAAATCTGGGTTTTATCCTCCACTTCTCGGCTCAGGATGATTCAGTTAAGAGGGATCTGGGTGCCACATTTCACTGTGTCTGGTTTCAAGTATCAAAACTGCCGGAATACAACAAGTATAGAATGGAGGCGATGGCGATGGCGGTTATTCAAGGGTATTGGGTCTCAAAAAAACTGTTTTGTGCAGAACTGATAGCGCAATACTATGTTGGATCGAAAGAGGGTCTGACAGATGGTTTCGCTACCAATCGAAACCCTGACTTGATCAGTCGGGCGGATCTGGTCATCCAGATGACCAAAAAACTACAGATGAGCCCTAATCTGATAGCATACTCATCGACCAACAGGGCGATGCTCAGATCGGGCCATGGATCCATAGAACAAGCGTCGTTGAGACCTGATAAGGCACCATATCCTATGAATAATATTGCTGGGCACAGATTGGGTCATGGGCCTTCAGATCTCGTGCTATGTAGAGCGGATCCACCCTTATACAGGCCAAATCTGGAAACTCACTCCCCGGAAAAGACGACTGACGATAAAAGAAGCTCTCTCTTTATTAGATCTATGGGAGGGAGCACAATATGCATCGAAATAGGGAATTGGGAGGCAACAGAAATCCTCAAACAGAGGATTCAGGAAAAAACTGGAATCCCACCATGCAAACAGCTCCTCCTTTATGCAGGGAAGGTAATTCAGGAAGGGTTCAAGCTAATGGAATATGGAATAGCAAAGGACTCTACCATCTGCCTCAGCTCAAGATTGCACGGAGGCTGCCCCGGCTCAAGTTCAAAAGGACCAGCATCCTTCAAAGATGCAGTCAAAGGGAAGATGGAACCACAAAAGAAACCAGAACAGCAAACTACAGCACCAGGGGCATACATTGTCGAGCAGACAGCACAGAACCCTGCATTAACGATCTCCATCCCAGAGGTAAATGAAATACAAGCTGAATATTCAACAAAAGCAGTAATATGCAGGTTCAACGGATTTTGGCCCAAACCGGAAGCCCTTCTACAATGGATCTACTCCATATGGACAGAAAACTGTGATATTCACCTGTGCTCTAAGGGATTCTTTATTGTCAAATTTGATACCATAAAGGACAAAGAATATGCCTTGAACGAGGGTCCATGGTTTTGGGGGAATGCTGGCCTTTTCGTGAAATCATGGTCCCCGGATTTTGACCCAAACAGCATGGTGGTCACCAAAATGCCAGTTTGGGTAAAGTTGTTTAACCTACCTATACACTTTTGGCACTACAAAGTTCTGGAAGGAATAGGCAACACCCTAGGAACTTTTATAAAAGTAGACAATGAGCACCTATCCAGGGATATCTACACATTCGCCAGGATATTTGTGGAGGTAGACCTCAGTCAAGGCCTACCAGAGCACATACTACTAATCCATAATGGGAATCAATGGGCACAACCTCTGGATTATGAAAACACCGCCTTCCGCTGCCGCATATGCCGACAAACAGGTCATCTTCAGAGTGCATGTCCACAAAATAAAAAAGACAGGAAAAGGAGACAACCACCAAAGCAGAAAGGTTGGCAATTTACAGCCACAAGTGCCGAGGACATTGAAGAGGAACTGAAAGCAGAAACCACGAGCATTCTACAAGAAGATGAAGATGGAAGGAATAATCCAGAAATCAGCAAAGAAAATTATCCACAACACCTACAGAATAATGGAAATCTGATTGAAGGAGCAACAGATACAAATGCAAGTTACCCACAGCAGCAATATGAGAACTCCGGACAGGAAATTGGGGGCAGCAAACGAGCATACTCACCATCAAGTACAGATTCTGAAAAGGACCTCATGTCTGCCACAAATGAAGCACAAATGATTATTGTAACAGCTCCGCCAAACAATGAAGGTTGGCGGAAAGTGGAAAAAAAGAAAGGTAGGAAAGCCTAGATAGACAGTTTTTTGATTGATCAATAGCTCCTGACTGCACCCTGTGAGGTGGTTTTTTTTGCATGCACTTTCAGCAAATATATGACCGATACAGTAATGCCATGGGCATCTGCTTATGTAATTTTCAAACCTATAATGAAAGTTACTGATTTTTCCAGTGGAAAAAATACATGCATATAGAAAACTTCCCAAGTCCTATCTGAATCTAAAGATCATGTTGTTGTTGGAGTCATCGGTTGGAGATAAGGATCAACATGTCCAATTTGGTGTGGTGGGCATCCAAGTCAAACAAGTGTCATGAACTTTTTTCGCTCACGAAAATCCAAAAAAATAGGTCGAGTGATCTCTTAAAAAATACAAACCCATGATAGTTGTTATAAAACTAAGATATGGTTTTCTAAATGGGTTCGTTGTGGACAAAAAATTCTTTTCGTTTAGTAAAATTCATTTTCATTTGTTTAGAAACCATTCCCTAAACTATTGTGGTACACGAAAACAAAGTCTTTTAACTGGCCATTTTTACCGGAAAATGTTGATAAGCCTGTTGTCAACATTTTTTTGTTAATCATTTTTTCTGCACATGATAAATGTTGATAACACCATTTTCAGTGAATTATTCTAAAGAAAAATTGTGAAACCATCAATAAGTTGATGATTTCACTCACAACAATTTCCTTGTTTATTACAAATAAAATGCGGACTAAGGAATGTCATCATTTTCTGAAATTTTTGAAAAACATAGTTAATGTGATCAGAACTAGCTCAACTAGAATGTTGTCAATCAAAGATGGAAGCAAGAACCCAATAAACCAGAGGCTTGATCCATTGTGCAACTCATAACTAGTAACCCTGCAACTTGTAAATTGTATCACAAGGCTACAGACTACAAACTGTACTGTAAAATTCTCTAATGAAAATCAAACTGATAAATAGTTAAAACTAAAGTTGAAAACAACCAATACTGCAATTTGAAAACATACTCTTATGAAAATTATTCTCATATTATTGAGCTTATTCATCACACCTGAAACAAAAGATTCTTTATCAAGTGATACAAAAATGCCAATGTAGATGGTTACTTAATTGTTTCTTCTTTCACTCTTCTCAAACAAAAGAAATTCATTTAAAAAGGAAATATCTCCTTTAACCATGAAAATTGTAATGCTCATTTCCTCTAATGATTCGAACAGTAATACAAAAAAGTCGAGAAAAATTGCTTTTGTTGAATAGCAAGAAGGAAGGAGTAACCACGATCTCTAGATGCTACTCCTTGTTCCATTTCATCAAATTCAAGATCATTCTCAAAATAAATGGGAACAATCTGCAGAACATAAAGGAGTGGTTACTTCATCGAAAGGTAAATGAACTGCAAAACATATTGATTGACTATCCATATCGTTCTCTTGATCTATTGAAAAACTCAGCTGTCAAAAGAAAAAATCAGATCCATGTTGTACTAATTTAAATATTAAATAGATCCATATGATATAAAAAGAGTCTTTCAAGTCCAAATGTTTCACCCTAACACAGAAATCAAATCTGATACAAACAGAGTTGTTTAAGTCCAAAGATTTCACCCTAACACAGAAATCAAATCAAATACAAACTGAAGTCTATCCCAACATTATTTTAGAAGTATCCCAACAATGCATGGATTTATATGGCAGTGGAAAATTTTAATTTCATATGAAATGCCGAAGAAATCATCCAAACCAGAGTCCAATGGTGCTGTGGTTCTTTCGTTTTAAACAAATCGCTTCGAAGTCACTGGGGAGAGAGAAATGCAACTTGCATTTTCACGCGATAGTGCAGATATACAAACTAGAGTCCAATGGTTCATTCTCGCTTCTGGGCATGAGGGCGAATTCTCTCCAGATGTCCGCAACTGGGATCAATCGCGGGTCAGTATTTATTTCAGATGGAGTATAGGAATGGTAGATGACTTTTGGTATTTATACTAATCGTCAAATTAAAAATTTAAGACGTGGTCTCCCAGTAGGAAAATATATGTAAATTTTTTATTGGGTCAAAGTAGATATAAATAAAAGTAAATAATTATAGTTTTTAATAAAAAGTTTTAAATTAGCGAAATTAAATAAAATTAAAATTAAAACAAAAATTAATAATTGTTTTAAGATGTTTTAACCATATTTAAAATAAAAATATGAAAACAAAAATTATTTTATATAATTAAAATAATAAAAAATAAAAATGGCTTTTGGTATTGACAATTTATGGTATTGGTTCATGTTATTTATGTTTTTAGATCCATTTTAACTATATTAGATCTATGAAGTGGGATCCATTTTCTGCAATTAGTTTAGATTTGGCTTTAGTAGATACACTCAATTACATCGTAACATCAAAGGAAGAACACATTATATGCTGCACATATAGTGCTGATACCTCTTAAGTTTATATGAATCTCAGATTCATAATTTAAAGTCGATAGCCTTTAGAGTTGTAGGATTCTTGTTGCAATACCGAAGCTCATCAACCTCACACCATTGACCATGCTTCATGCCTTCTCCATCAATGCCCTTTTTATTGCTTCTAAAATTCCATTTTTCTATGGTGTGTATGGAGTAGTCTTTTTTCATTCTATACCACACCTCTTACATAAATCTTCAAATTCCTTCTTGCAAAACTCTCCACCATTATTTGTCCTCAACACCTTTATCTTTTTCTTTGTCTGGTTTTCCACCAGAGCCCTAAATTCTTTAAATATGTCTAAGACTTCACATTTATTCTTGAGGAATATATCCATGTATTCCTTGAGAATTCATTTGTAAATTATACATAATAAACAAACTTACCCTGTGATGGAACCGACACAGGTCCGGACACATCACTATCCACAAGCTCTAATATTTGTTCCATGCTCTTACCACCAGAGGGGAAACTCACGTGATTTTGCTTCCCATATACAAAATTTTCATAGAAATCAAAATCTAGAATGAAATTAGACATACCTTCTACCATACCATTACCATGAAGTATTCAAATTCCCTTCTCTCCAATATGTCCAAGCCTTTCATGCCATAGCACCATCTTTTCTCGAGAGACCACTGGATTTTCTGCTCCACTTTTAGGAACCATAGAACTATTGCACCCATTAATAACAATCCTACCTTGAAGCTTATACAAAGTTCTAGTCTGTACTCCCCTCATCAATACCAGTTCTCCCCAAACCATCTCGTACGTATATTTCTTGAGCACTGTTTTTACACCTGCATCATCTAACTTGCTTATAGAATTAGATTTCTAGCCAATGTAGGATTACACAGCACAATTAGAAGTGTTCTAATCCTTCCACCTTGCAACTTCAACTTGAATTTCTGTGACCAATGATTCTAGCCTTCCTATCATCCCCTAAGGATCAATCAGCACCATCATATTTATCATACTCGCAGAACCACTCTCTATGGGGAGTGAAGTGAAACTGATTCAATCAATCATGCCTCATGATCTACATGTGTACTTGAAGAAGAAGCCAACTACATAACCCCACCTTCATTTGAGGTGGTTCTTACCTCTCCAAAAGGGGAATCATCATATCCATTTCCTTTCTTGGGAGCTTTCAATTTATAGTCCCTTTCGAAGTGCCCTTCCTTTCTGTATTTCCAGCTCACCTTTAGAAGTTTTCCTAGATATTTAGATCTTTGATTTAGATCTCCCATTTGAGGACTATTTTTGTTTCTGTTATGGGATTGTCATCATACAGACAAGGCATCACCATTCTAGCCCTCCATATTTTTTGTCTCATATCCTCTGAGACTGAGGATGAGTCTATTTCATCAAACTGCAAGGCAGTTACTTTGCTACCTATTGCAACAACTCGACTATACCATGAATCTGGTTGATAACACAACAAACTAATGTGTTTATCTTCATTTGAAATTTTAATACCAATAGATAATAATTGACTTACCACAGCATTAAAGGCTATTAGATTCTTTTTCACCAAGTCTCCATCGTTCATCCTCAAGTTATAAAACTTTTTTCATAGGAATAATTTATTCACTAGAGACTTAGATTTGTACAAAGTCCCTGCCTTGTCCCACAAAGCCTTCATCAAATCTTCCCCTGATACATTCAACAATACTGAATCTGAGACACACAACTGTATTGTGGTCTTTTCCTTCTAATATAACTTTTCCCAGTCTTCAGTTGACATTTTTGTTTGTTTAGTACCTGGATCTACTATGATGCACTGATCTTTATCCACCGACATATCCTCCATCCTTAGTTTCCACAACGCAAAACTCTTACCATTAAATGTCTCAATCTCTATATTTCCACTACTCACCATCTTCTTTCACCACAAGAATTGATCCTACAGATCTCCCATTGAATAGGGTCAACCATAGGCCCGAGAAAAATTCCTCAAAACAAAGGGTGTCCCCTTAAAGCCAACACATCTCTGATACCAAATGTACGTCTTAGCCCCATACGTAAATTATCTGCATATGGATTCTAAAAACAAAAAATAAACAATAGTGAGAGCATAAAACATAAAATATATATACATAGATATTTTCCCTTGGATCCCAAAATAGGGACTACCAGATTGATTTCTCATTATATTCCTTTCAATATTACAATACATATATATACATGTTGAAGCATCCATTAACCCTGTATTAGAACATAACTGTAGTTTCCTTGATCAGATCTACAAAATACCATAGACAAAGAACCATGATGTCGCAAACCATGTGCGGAATCCATGCACAAAACCATAGGTAGGTCTGCCTACCAAATATATGGTCCAAAAAGAAAAATCTTGGGGCACTATGTTAGAGCTCATGTAGGGGGGCTACTACCCCCCTACATACCCCACGACAGGGGGCAGTTGCCCCCTGTGACCCCCCTGTTGTGCCCGATGCAACATACAGGGGGGGCTATCGACCCCCTTATGACCCCCTGCGCATGTGATAGTCATGGAAAGAATATAACGCACACCCAACAATTCATGGGATAGTCTGGTTGTTGCAATAGGTAGCAATACAATTACCTTAAAGTTTGATGAAATAGTTTCATCCTTGATGTTGAAGGAGATGAGACAAAAAATATGGAGAGCTAGAATGGAGATGTCTTGTCTATACAAGGACAGTTCGAGAAAAGAAAAATAAGCCCAGGAGTGGGAAATCTAAATCTAAAGGGAGATCTAAATCTCTAAGAAAACATGTAAAAGTATGTTGGAAATGCAAAAACGAAGGGCACTACAAAAAGGACTATATATCCAAAGCTCCTAAGAAAGGGGAGGGATCTGATGATGCTCCTTGAAAGGTGAAAACCACCTAAGATGAAGGTGGGGATGTGTATTTCTCTTATTCTTCAAGTACTCCCCACAGGTTGTGGGTCTATGAGTATGAGAAATACGATGTTGGTGATGTATTCTTAGGGGATGACATGAAGGGTAGAATCATTGGACATGGAAAATTCATGTTGAAGTTGCATGGTGGAACGATTAAAACACTTCAGGGTGTTATTCATATTCCCAAATTGGCAATAATTATGATTTCTCTAAGCAAGATGGATGATGTAGGTGTAAAAACAATGCTCAACAAAGATACCTGCAAGATGGTTCAAGAAGCACTAGTATTGACGTGCGAAGTTGAGATTGGAGAATTGTACAAGCTTCTGGGTAGTAATGTTATTGACGGATGCAACAATATGTGCTTCCTAAAAGTGGAGAAAAATATGTAGTGGTCTTTAGAGAAAATACCATGTTATGGCATCAAAGGCTTGGAAATATTAGAGAGAAGGCATTAAAATACTTCATGGTAATGATATGGTATAAGAACGTCTAATTTCTCTCTGGATTTCAATTCTTGTGAACAATGTGTATATGGGAAGCAGAATCAAGTGATTTTTCCCTCTCATGCTAAGAGGATGAAAATGACAGTAGAGCTTGTGCACAGTGATGTTTTTGGACCTATTTCGGTTCCATCACTCAGTAATTCTGTGTACTATGTATCATTTATAGATGACTTCTCAAGGGATACATGGACATATTTCCTGAGGAAAAAATATGAAGTCTTTGACTAGTTTAAAGAATTTAAGGCTCTATTGGAAAACCAGACAAAGAAAAAGATAAAGGTGTTGAGGACAGATAATGGTGGAGAGCTCTGCAAGACGGAATTTGAAAAGTTCTATAAGAAGTGTGGTACAGAAAGGAAAAATACTACTCCATACACACCTAAAAAAAATAGAGTTGCAGAAATAATGAATATGACATTGATGGAAAAGACAAGAAGTATGCTCAGTGGTGTTGGGTTAGGACAGGAATTCTGAGCAGGGGCAGTGGATACTGCATGTTATGTGGTTAATCGATCAACTTTCTCAACATTGGAGGATAAGACTACACATGAGGTATGGACTAGTAAGGAATCCTCTCTCCCCCATCTAAGCGTATTTGGTTGTGATGCATATGTACATGTTCCAAAGGAGAAAAGAACCAAGTTGGATGGTAAATGTGAGAGGTGCATATTTATTGGGTATAAGGATGGTTTAAAAGTTTATAAGATTATGAACCTAGAAACAAGGAAGGTTTTGTGAAACTGAGATGTGGTGTTTAGAGAGGTGAAGAGAAAAAAAAGGATAAAGATGTTGAGGACAGATAATGGTGGAGAGTTCTACAAGAAGGAATTTGAAGAGTTCTATAAGAAGTGTGGTATAGCAAGGCAAAATACTACTCCATACACACCTTAGAAAAATAGAATTGCAGAAAGAATGAACATGAAGTTGATGGAAAGGACAAGAAGCATGCTTAGTGGTGTGAGGTTAGGATAGGAATTTTGGCTAGAGGCGGTGGATACTACATGTTACCTGGTTAATCGATCACCTTCATCAACGTTGGAGGATAAGACTCCACATGAGGTATGGACTCTAGTAAGGAACCCTCTCTCTCACATCTGAGGGTATTTGGTTTTGATGCATATGGACATGTTCCAAAGGAGAAAAGATCCAAGTTGGATAGTAAATTTGAAAGGTGCATACTTATTAGGTCTAAGGATGGTTTAAAAGATTATAAGCTTTGGAACCCAGAAACAAGGAAGGTTGTGTACAACCGAGATGTGGTGTTTAGAGAGGTAAATACAAAACAAAAGATAAAGGTGTCGAGGACCGATAATGGTGGAGAGTTTTGCATGAAGGAATTTGATGAGTTTTGTAAGAAGTGTGGTACAGTGAGGAAGAATACTACTCCATACACACCTTAGAAAAATATAGTTTTATAAATAATGAACATGACATTGATGGAAATGACACGAAGCATGTTCAATGGTGTCGAGTTAGGACATGAATTTTGGGTAAAGGCGATGGATACTGAATGTTACCCATTTAATCGACTACCTTCTTCAATGTTGGAGGATAAGACTCCGCATGAGGTATGGACTAGTAAGGAAGCTTATCTCTCACATGTGAGGGTATTTGGTTGTGATGCATATGCACATGTTCCAAAGGAGAAAAGAACCAAGTTGGATAGTAAATATGAAAGGTTCATCTTTATTGGGTATAGGATGGTTTAAAAGGTTATAAGCTTTGGAAGCCAGAAACAAGGAATGTTGTGTACAACCAAGATGTGGTGTTTAGAAAGGTGAACTATGTTATTAAACAACAATTCCTACTAAAGGAAACTCATAAGATATAGTTTTAGATAAACGAGGAAGAATCAGACTCTATAACAGAACGCGAATCAGATGACAAAGAGCCACAAATTCCAGTTGTGAGAAGATCAGTTAGAGAAAGAAGGCAGCCAAAAAGGTATAGTCCATCTACTTTCTATTCAAAATTTTCTCTATCTATTACTAATGATGATCCCTGAACTGTCAAGGAGGTAGTAGATTCAGAGGATGGAAAACTATGGATATAGGTCATGGTTGATGAAATGACATCTTTGGGGAATATTGAGGATTAAAATTTGGTGGAGTTTCCAACTAGAAGGAAACCCATCAGAAGAAGATGAGTGTTTAAGAAGAAGACGAAATTAGAAGGAAAGGTGGATAAATAAAAATCTCAGTTGGTAGCAAAAGCTTATTTCAACATGACGTGAATTGATTTTGGTGATATTTTATCTCTTGTTTCCAAGGTAGCTTCTATTAGATTACTTTTATCTTTTGCTTCTGCTTTGATTTTGATGTAGAATAGATGGATGTGAAGACAAAAGTTCTTCATGGGGATCTAGAAAGAGAGATAAACATGAAGCAACCTAAAGGCTTTATGGTGAAGGGTAAGAAATAACTAGTATGTAGGTGAAAAAAATATTTTTATGGGTTAAAACAATCACCAAGGATATGGTATCATAAATTTGATACATTTAGATGTTGACTTGGCTTCACCAGAAGCAAAGCAGATCACTGCATGTATTTTAAATTAAATGTTGATGGTGTTATTTATTTGGTCTTGTATGTTTGGTGTTGCGAACTATATTTTGGGCATGGAAATTAAATGAGATCAGACAAAGAGGAAGCTCTGGTTAAACCTAAGGAAGTATGTTGAAACAATACATCAAAGGCTTACTCTACAGAATAGTAAACTGGTTAAGGTCGATATTCTTGCAGGTGTAAAGTTATATGCTAACCAATGTATCGAGACACGAGAAGAGGAAGAGGACATGTCCCATGTTCCATACAAAAGTGTAGTCGGTAGCGTGATGTATGAAATGGTATGTACTAGACTAGAAATTACACATGTAGTGGGAGAATTGAATGAGTTTATGTCAAAACTAGGGAGGGAGCATTGGACAACAATGAAGTGGGTATTCAGGTATTTTTGTGGCACTTGTGATTATGATCTATGTTATCAAGGAAGACCAAGTTGAATAGATTGTTGGACATATGTGGCTTTATTGAAGTAGATTAAGTTGGAAATCTAGATCAAAGGAGATCTACAAGTGGGTATGTGTTTAACGTATTTGGAGGTGCACTCAGTTGGATGAGAAATATATAGTCTGTAGTGGCACTTTTAGCTATAAAGGAAAAATACATGGTAGCCACTCATGCAAGCAAGGAAGCAGTTTGGTTGCAAAGACTACATAAGGGTTGACTCGGACAACCAAATTACATTTCTCTTGGAAAAGAATCTTTCTTATCATTCAAATACAAAGAACATTGATGTTAAATATCACTTTGTGACAGATATGGATGAAGACAAAAAGATGTTGCTGGTAAAGGTGGACACTTTGAAGAATGCTACAGATGCATTGATGAAGTTTGTGAGCTCTGAGAAGTTTTCTTGGTGTAGAGAAACAATAAGCATTGTAGGGGTAGACCACTGACTAAGCTATGTAACCCCCTATGTGGAAAAGAAAACAAGAAGTGGAAGAATGTTGGGTGTATGTTATATTATTTCCAAAACCAATTACAGGTACGGGGGCTCACACTAGGGGAGATCATCCCCCCTGTTTGTTTGGCCGGATGGAACAAGGGTATAGGGTAGAACCCTGAGAAAAAAATTGGACCCTATATTAGGTGGGCAGACCTACTTATGATTTTGTGCATGGTTTTTACACATGGTTTTTGGAATGATGGTTTTGTACCCATGATATTTTTTAGATCGAGTTAAGGTAACTATATTTATGTTATAATCATGGTTAACATATTGGGGTTTATGGATGCTTTAGCATATCTATATATATAGAAAGGAATATAATGAAACATAAATATGGTAGTCCCGGCTTTTGGATCCAAGGGAAAATCTCCGTGTATAACTATTTTATGTTTTATTTTCTCACCACTGTTTATTTTTTGTTTTTAGTATTTGTATGCAAGTAATTTCTCTACAGGGTTAAAACCTACAATTTTCATCATCATAGGACGAATATTGAGGATGGAATTAGCTAAATCGAGTAGATGAAAGGTGAAGGAAGTTGGGTGGACCTCTCCTAACATTTACTAAGTAAAAATATGACTTCTGACCAATTTTTCTAAGTGGATTTGAATCTTGTAGCATTTCTAGAGGATCGTGTAGCAATTCAAGACATTCCTGTACCAATTCAAGAGAATTGTATAACATTGTAGGATTAAGGAAAAAATGGGTGCATTTTCTTCCTAGGTGATGGAGAGATGTAGGGAGATGCATAAATGATGATGGAAGTACAGTCGTTAGGCTGAGGGAATGAAGAAATAGATTGTGGAATCTCTTCCTTGAACTATTGTCCCCTTGACTCTCTCGAGTCCTGCGAAAGAAATATGTTAGCAAAATTGAAGGACTCCTCATTGTGTTTTTATTAAATTTTTTTCTTCCTTGCTTTTTGAGGCATGCAAACTACGTCTGCAAAGGTTTTCAATCTACATGTGCACACCAAGTGCCTCAGAGGGGGTTTTCATCTGGGGATATTTTCATCATTTTTTCTCTTAAGTTTCCTCATAGAGCTTTTCAACTCTAAAGTTTTCCTTAGATTCTTCATGGAGGTTTTCGAAGAAGCTTGGTGAACTAAGGGATATGAGCCTCCCAATCACATTCATCTCCTTTCTAATTGAACTAATAAACACATCTTTGGAAAAATGTATTTTGTACACTTTTAATCGAGAACCATTGACAATCAAGGGGAAGCCTACCTCATTGATTGTTCTCATTTTTACAGACCCATTCTCATGACATTTTTCCACTCAATAAGGGCCCAACCATCTTGTCATTAATTTTCCTTTGAAATTCTTGAAACTTGAATCATACAACAAGGCCCAATCACCTTATTTAAAATCATTTTCCCTAATGTGTTTATCATTCCAAATATTCCTTTGTAGTTGAACCACGTTAATGTTAGGAGAGATTGTAATCTGAATTCCTCTAACCATTGAGCTGGAGAACCCTCCCTTAGTCTATTGTAGTGAGGTCTAAGTCTAACTAAGCTTCCATCATTAGCGTATTGTATTCAAATTCAATGGAAAATAGGTCTTTCTTTCCATATACTAATTCAAATGGGGTAAATCTAGTGGTGGTCTTCCAAGTGGTATTGCAAGCCCAAGTGGATTTTATAAGTCTGTCTGCCTAGTCATTTTTGCTGCTACTAACAACCTTGGTCAGAATGTTCTCCAAGGCTTTGTTTGTTACCTCCACTTTCAATTTACCTTCAGGTGATAGCCATTGGATGTCTTGTGCTTGATATGTTACTGGTTAATGATGTCTTTAATCATATTTGATGTGAATTGTGTCCCTTGATCGATGACCAACTCCCTTAGAAAATCAAACTTGTAGAAGGTGCTCTCCCTAAAAAATTCAACCACCTTCTGCTTGGTTGTTTCCTTTACTACATTTTATTCAACCCATTTAGTTATGTAATGAATGTACATAATGATATACTTCTTCTATCCTGATGGGGGATCAATGCGTGTAATTAATTCAATACCCCATTTCGCAAATGGCTCTCGGGTCACTTGAGGATGTAGGGGCATTTCATCTTAGGTGTGGGATTTCCCATACTTTGGCATTGATCACATCTGATGGTGTACCTCCTAGCATCCTGATGTAAAGTTTTCCAGTAGTAACCAACTAGTCGAACTTTGAAGGTTTGCCTCTTAGCAGCAAAGTGGCCTCCACAACGTCCACCATGACACGCTAAGACGATGTCAAATACCTCCTCCTCTCTTACAGATCTTCTCAAAATCATGTCTTTCCCCAACTTGAAAATATTTCCCCCAATCCAATTTAATGAGGAACTCTTCCTAATAATATTTCTCTTCTCCCTCGATGATAGATTAGGGGGGAATCTCCAAGAAACATTGTCGTTTTTTATATCCCTAAACCAAGGAGATAACACCAATATGGAAAATAGTTTTCCATCTAGAAGTTAATCATCTACCATATCCTCATTCCCTGTAGGCAACCACATTCTCTTTCCCTAGTTTGTAAATAATAGTTCAATCAAATTGTTTCAATAATATCAACCATCTAATTATCCTAGCATTCACATCAAGATTATTCACTAAATAATTAATGGCTACATTATTAATGTGGAAAAATGTTTGATATCAAGTAATGTAGTGCCTAAACTTGTTCAAAGAGTGTACTAGAGTGAGAAGCTATTTTTAAATATCTATCTAATTTAGATTTACTTTAGAAATGGTCTTACTGATGAAGCAAATAACATAGGGAAATTTGTCTTCCACTTGTCCTAAGCATTCACCTACAACTTTACCTGATACATTTGTGTGGATATGGAAATTGAATTCCCAATTGGGACCCCTAATGATAAGTGGAGAGGTCAACCTCTCCTACAACACTTGAAAGGCCTCTTGACATTTATCTATCTAGCAAAAATTTGAATCTTTAGCCAATAGTCCAAACAAGGGAGAAGTGAAGTTACTAAAGTCCTTGATGAACCTTCTATAGTACCTATCCAATCCAAGGGACCATCTAGCATCTCTTTGGTTTTTAGGGATATGGATCCTTTTAATGTTGGAAACTTTGTTGGGATAAACCTGTATCCTCTCCTTAGATATCAAATGACCTAGGACAATCCATGCATTCATAAAAAATTCACATTTCTCGGGACTTGACGAGAGATTCATCTCCATTCATTTGTTTAATACTTTACATAGGTTAGAAATATCTTCTTGGAATTCACAACCATAAGGGGTGAATTCATTAATGTATATCTCAACAATGTCATGGACAAGGTCAATGAAGATACTCATAACTTCCCTCTAGAGGGTGGCAGGGTCATTGAACAAACTGAATGGAAGGACCCTATAAATAAAGTTATCCCAATGACATGTGAATGTTCTCTTGTCTTGGTCCTTAGGGCTGATCTATATTTGGTTGTACCCACTAAATCCATTTAGGAAGTAAAATAATCTCTTCATTGCAAGGCCATCTAGGACTTCCTCAATAAAAGGTAAAGGGAAGTGGTCCTTCTATATAGTGTTGTTAAGTTCTAGACAATCAACAAAGATCCTCAACTTCCCATTTTTCTTGGGGACCATAAAGAGGGGAAACACCGACTCACTATCTAAAATGGGGCGTATAAATGTTGCATTGAGTATATTTTGCAATTCCTCATTCACAATGTCATTAATAGTTGGATTCATCCTTCTTTGTGGTTGACACATAGGCTTACATCCCTATTTGAAGTGGATATGATGAGTATAAACTAAGGAATGCACACCTTTAATCTCATTATAGTCGTAAGCAAAAGAATTTGGGTGTTGCCTCAGAAAATTGCATAAATTTCTTCCTACTCAACTAAGAGAGAGGAGTTGATCTTTAGATTTATAGATGGGATAACTTCAAAAAACATGGCAAGGTGTAGAGACAGGTTAATAGATCACAGATCATTCCATGGGTTACTCTCAGATTAGCGCATAAGTTCATCAACTGGAATGATAGTGGGAGGATGATTTTGTAATATATGGTCAATAAGGTCATCTTCGTAACTTAGCTCCCTCCTACAACAATGTCTAGTATCAAGTAGGCGGATGCATGATAAATTATCGCATCATCATTCACTAACCATAATGGAAAGTCATGCTCAATAGAAGGTTAAGTAGGAGGATACAACACAAGTTGTTTTTGATAGATGCCCATTCTTAATGGTCATGTTCCCAGCCTTGCAACTAATGTAGGCATCATTAGTGGATAACCAAGGTCTTCCTAGGATGAGAGGGTAGTCATTAAACTTAGTCTTGGGTTGTTGGACAAGGAAATCAGTTGGGTACTTCCAAGAGTCAATGGAGGCCATCACATCCTAAATAACTCCCTCAGGAGCTATTATGGATCTATCTGCAAGTTGCACCACTATAGTGGTATTCCTCAAGGCCCCTTGGAGGTTGAGCTTCAACATGGTTTCATTAGTCATCACAATGACTAAAGAACCAAATTAAATCAAGGTATTAGGGACCATATTTCTATCTATGTGCACATCCACTACTGGTCTATGAAGATCCAAGTATTTTTGGGAGATTACCCTCCCAAGAACTAGATAAGACAACTTCCAAACAACATTGATAGTGTGGATATCTCTTCTTCTTGTCCTGGTCCTTGATAAGCCTATTATAAATGGGGACATATTTGATGTCCTGGAGAAGAGGTCTTTTAACATGCGAGTTATTCAATTATCCTAAAATTTTAGCCTCTTCTGGGGTGTGCTGTTTAGGGTGGACCAACCTTTCATGATAATGAAGTGTATTGGATTTAGGGGAACTTGCTTCCTTCTCTTCATCAATATCTTCAGTTCGAAAAGGTGGGTGGGCATCCAGAAGTACCTTCCCAAATTGAAGGTTGATCTGTAGGATTTCCACAGCATAAGAAGGATAAGATGCCTCCACACTGTAAACCTATTTTGCATTATTATTATTCAGGTTTAGATTGGGTTGGGTAGGCATTTGAGGTTCCTGAGGTGGGTTATGGTGAGGGAGTTTTGTTTGAGGGGGAGGTTGAGGGGGAGGCATTAAGGAAGGATGATGGGTTGTTTGAGGCCTCCATCATTGTGAGGAGCTTACCCATTAAATAGATTGAGGTGGATATGACTAGAAAGAAGGGTTGATAGGTTGAGGAGGATATTGAGGGGTATAAGGCCAAGTAGAGGGTATGGGCCTTTATGGATGAGATGAAGGGTACTAAGGCTTGAAAGGTGCATTTTGAATTGTATGGCAAGGAGGATAACATGTACCTTCCATGCCCTATTGATATGGTCAAGGACCTTGTGGCATCCTTTGGTTAATGAAGAAGATTTGATCAGAACAACCTTTTTCCCCTTGGTACACAAATTTTAGGCCTATTAGAGAGGGACATTTGTTGGTTGCATGGTTTTCCTCACATACAAAGCATACTTTTATGACATTCAATTGGCATTGATTTCTAGGATGTATCTTAATGCATCTAGGGTAATATATAACTAGTTTCGTTTCCACTTCCTCTTGATTCCTTTTAATCTACAAAGTTTCCATCTGTAGGGAAAATTTGTGCAACATTTCACTTTTGAAATCCTCCAAAATACTACCTATCTCATGTTTGATAGTTGATCTAGAGGGAGATGAACTAACTAGTCCCTGGCTAGACCTACCTTTTTTCCTAGTAACTCTAGAATGATTCCTTAATACTATCTTGATTTCATCATAAGGAAGTGGGTAGATGTCTCCTCTGGACAACATGGTAAGGGTATCCATTACATCCTCCCCAATCCCTTAAAGAAGATCTAGCTTGAGTGACTCAAGGTCAAGGGTACAGTTAGTCCTCCTATATTGAGTTGGAATCTTTCCTCATATTCCTCTAAAGATTCATTTGGTCCTAGGGTCATCCTAAATATTTATTCCTTTGTTTTTATGGACCTATAGTAATATCTATACTTTTCACTGAAGTCTTCCTGAACATGGGTCCATGTAGTGATGTTTCCTCCAGGTAAGCCCATAAACTAGTGCAAGGCTGCAACTTTGAAGGTGGATGCAAACAACTTCATCTTTTGTTAATCATAGGTATAGTCATAGGTCCTACATAAAACAAGAAATTCAATTATGAAGGTGTCAGGTTCCTCACAGGTTAGGCCATGGAAATAGGGAAGGGAAGCAACACTTATATTCTTCATTTTGGGTCCCCCATTGTTTTCTCGAATACAAAATATCTCATTTTCTTTGTTTTGAGCCATGGTTTTGGTAGGTGAGGTGGGCTCTTATTCCCCTATAGGTTCCTAAAAAAATTCCAAGTTCCTCACCTAAAGGATTTTCTAACTCCCCTATACTCAGAGAAGGAATTTCACAGTCACCAAAGAAGAAATATGGTTGGATACTTGATGGGGTGGGGTTTTTGGTAGGAATTTACCTTGACTATCCCTATTACTATGAGGCATGAAATAGATAGCCCTATTTTTTTTTAAGTTTTATCTCTTTCTATTTTTTTTAATGATTCCAAATCAATAATACTGATGCAAAATAGAAAGGGAAAAAAACAAGCAACCTATAAATAGAAACAACACCTACTTGGACACCTCCATGGAAATGGTGGCAAGAAGTGATGAGAGATGGTATTGCATCAACGATGTTAAAACTCCTAAGATCTTCAACTTGAATTATCAACCTGAGGTTCATACAAACTTAGAGGTGACAATAACATATGCACAATAGGTCAAGTTCTAATCATGCGATACTCAGCCATTTGATTAGATCAAGGCATGCAGAGACATGTAATTTAGCTAACAACAAAGAGAATTTCTATGAAAAGGTAAAAACATATTGTAAGTGCAAGGAAATGATAATTAACCTAATTGCAGAAATGAAAGTGGCATACATTAGGTGAAGAGACTAATTATAACTGTAGGAAATAGAAACACTACACTAGTTTCATAAATAAACCATGCTACTCTACTTGCAAACCAATCAAATGATCACTCTACTTGCATAATGTAAATCATTAATTTAATTACAAATTATTTGGAAAGAAGAAATTTAGTCTACAACACATAACTAGGAAATTAAAAAACTATGTCTAATCTATTTGTGTTTAATATTTCCCCTTCTTGTCACTAAGTGTAAGATGAATTTAACCTTATAAAGATCATCTTTAGTAATTGCATAAGAGAATACTCATTATGACTCAAATCTCAAAATTTGCTTTCTGGCTCTATTTTTTGTCTTGTCCTTGCAGTTGAAGGATGGGTCTAGAGTTGTCCTTAGGTCTCCCCAATCATGGATTTGAAGGTTGGGAATCATTATGCAATCTCAAAAATTCAAAAGTTAAGAACGAGAGAAAATTTGGCTAGGTTTGGGCAATGGTATATAACTATTACAAGTTGCTACAAGGAACCTTGTTTTACTATAGGATTGCCTCGTTCTACTACAAGATTGTATCCAAGATACTTATAATGGAAAGGATGGTGTTATGAAGGTAGAGGATGATAGATGAAGGATGTGTGAGGCATTTTGATAAGCTTAACACCCCTCAAAGACCCATCTTGTACTAAAATTCATGCCCACGGTGTCCTTCATTGACCATGAAAAGATGATCTCAGTGGCGAGACTTGAGAGAAGTATGTGGTGTCCAAGAGGAGTATGGTAATGAAAAACAAGATTTATATGAGTGTTCCAACCCTTTAAAGTCACTAAAAACCCCTTGAGAGTAACGACTAATAACATAACTATTTTTTCAATATTGCAACAAAATTAATCAAAGTGGAATGGATGAGTTTAATTTTATTTCTTCAATATTTATTCTGTTATCACTTTGGGAATGGTCAGCCTAGTAGGTTTTTGAAATTGAGTCTAGTGCTTTTGCAATTGAGTCTGGTGGCACACCATTGGGCATGGAGTCTAGCTCTAAACAAGTAAAGCTAGAGATCCAATGAGAAAAATATAAAAAGCATGATAGCAAAAAATCCTTTTAGTGTTTGAGAATTTGGAAGAAGAAAAAAGAAATGAGTGAGAGTTTATAGCTCAATGAAATAACAAACAATAATGGATGATAATACAAGAAAGGAGCATAAATGAAATCCAATCTTAGACACTAACAATTTCAGACATGGAAGAAAGCTTGTATTACAAAGAGGAAAACTGACACCACGTGACTTTCATACAAATTGCTCATTAAAAATGCAAATATATTAAAGACTCCTCAAATATACCAAAAGTGAAAATATGTTTTTTGATAAAATTCCAACCCTTCGTCATTCTTCATAAATTTAGGACAGACTGCCAAAACTAAAACAAGTTTCTAGCAAAACTTAATTATAAAATCTAAAAATAGTAACTTACTTTATCAAATACATGCATATAGAAACCTTCCCAATCCTATCTGAATCTAAAGATCATGTTGTTGTTGGAGTCATGGTTAGAGATAAGGATCAACATGTCCAATTTGGTGTGGTGGCATCCGAGTCAACAAGTGTCGATGAACTTTTTCCTCACAAAATCCTAAAAAACAGGTCAGTGATCCCTTAAAAAACACAAACCCATGATAGTTCTTATAAAACTAAGATATGTTTTTCTAAATGGGTTCGTTGTGGACAAAAAATTCTTTTCTTTTAGTAAAATTCATTTTCATTTGTCTAGAAACCATTCCCTAAATTATTGTGGTACAAGAAAACACAGTCTTTTAACTCACCATTTTTAGAGAAAAATGTTGATAATCCTGTTGTCAACATTTTTTGGTTAATCATTTTTCTGCACTTGATAACACCATTTTCATTGAATTATTCTAAATAAAAATTGTGAAACCATCAGTAAGTTGATGATCTCACTCACAACACTTTCCTTGTTTATTACAAATAAAATGTAGACTCACCACTGTCATCATTTTCTGAAATTTTTTAAAAACATAGTTAATGTGATAAGAACTAGCTCAACGAGGATGTTGTCAATCATAAATGGAAGCAAGAGCCCCATAGACTAGAGGCTTGATCCATTGTGCAACTCATAACTAGTAACCCTACAACTTGTAAACTGTACCACAAGGCTACACACCACAAACTATACTGTAAAATTCTCTAATAAAAATCAAACTGATAAATGGTTAAAACTAAAGTTGAAAACAACCAATACTACAATTTGAAAACATGCTATTATGAAAAGGATTCTCATATTATTGAGTTTATTCATCACACCTAAAGATTCTTTATCAAGTGATACAAAATTGCCAATGTAACCATTACATTAGATGGTTACTTAACTGTTTCTTCTTTCACTCTTCTCAAACAAAAGAAATTCATTTAAAAAGGACAACCCATCATACCATTTCAAAATATCTCCTTTAACCATGAAAACTGTAATACTCATTTCCTCTAATGATTCGAACAGTAATACAAAAAAGTCGTTGAGAGCAAGGAAAAATTGCTCTTCTTGAATAGCAAGAAGGAAGGAGTAACCACGATCTCTAGATGCTACTCCTTGTTCCGTTTCATCAAATTCAAGATCATTCTCAAAATAAATGGGAACAATCTGCAGAACATAAAGGAGTGGTTACTTCATCGAAAGGTAAATGAACTGCAGAACATATTGATTGACTATCCATATCGTTCTCTTGATCTATTGAAAAACTCAGCTGTCAAAAGAAAAAATCAGATCCATGTTGTACTAATTTAAATATTAAATGAATCCATATGATATAAATAGAGTCGTTTAAGTCCAAATATTTCACCCTAACACAGAAATCAAATCCGATACAAACAGAGTTGTTTAAGTCCAAAGATTTCACCCTAACACAGAAATCAAATCCAATACAAACTGAAGTCTATCCCAACATTATTTTAGAAGTATCCCAACAATGCATGGATTTATATGGCAGTGGAAAATTTTAATTTCATATGAAATGCCCACAGGTATTGACCAGGAGCAATCCTAGCAGAAGTTGGAGCTGAAGAAATCATCCTCCACTCTTTGCTATCCAAATTCAGCGCTACCACCGATCCCGTACTTGGAATAATTGTGACGCAGTCCATTCCGTCGTACGCTGCCACAGCATCAACATCAAATGATGAAAATTGTAAGGTGTGTTTAGACACAAAATCCCAACGTCCGAAGGGATGTGAGTGCCATAAGCCCACAGAAGCGGTGAGAGGCCCAGCATTACCTTCGCTGCCGTACACGAAAGCCAACAGATGTAGTCGGTTCCTGTACACGAAAATCCCAATAGGCTGGCGTGCACGATCGGAGATCGGAAAGAACCAACGCCGATATGCTGGCTGATCGAGAAACATACCTGTATGTGTGTTGTAACGCACCAACCCATGATCATACTTTGGGTTAAAGTAGATGGTGTTGCCATTTACTGTCGAAAGTAGTCTATTCCTGAAGAAATTACAGTATATTTCAGAACAGAGCTTTGTGCTCCATTTATCTGTCGCAGAGCTGTAGACGAGCACGTGTACCTGCTCTGTTATTAGCTCTCCACACACCATCACTTTAAATTTCTTTTGATCTGTCGGATCGACTACTACGTTGATACACGGCCGCATCTGCAGAGGAGTGGTTTCACAGCACCATGATTTTTTCATCAGACACGATTCCAGACTAAGGCTCGAGTTCACCATTGTATCGGGCAGGAGTTGGTGTTGCTTTGTCAATGGATTAACCACCGCCAACTTCCCTTCTCTGCTCACAAGAAGCATCAGCCCGTCCACAGCTCCCTGGAGAAACCATCTACCAGGTTGACACTCACCTTGCGGAAAGTACCATCTATTAGAATTGATGTGGAAAAGGCAAAATTGGTTGGTTTTCTGAGTCGGACAGCCCAGTGCAATCCCGGATTCTTGGTTTCTCTGGTCGTATAACTCTTGAAAGATCTTGCAGGAAGAGATCATGCGACGCCACGCTAAACACGTTTTGGCAGCTATCAGGAGATCCACGATTGGTAACCTAGAAAAAATATCATGGAGGCGTTCGAACATGCATTGTGTAGATTCATCTTCTCGCAGTTTCTTGGGAGTCTGATGTGGTAGGATAGGAGGTTCTTCACATCTATCAATTTCAACTTCAAGCTGCGCATTGCCTAGGTCTTTGTCAATCTTTTTCTCACTTAACATCCCATCCTTACTCAATTTTTGGACTTCGCATTGGCCGTAAAAGTCCTCCACCTTTATTCCGTCGTGATAAATCTCCATGATTGTATTACTGCCTGGTACCTAATAAAAAAAAAATAACACTGAATCACCAAAAGTCATGAATTTATGTAAGTCACACTAATTCTGGATAAAAGCTTCACACTAATTCTCAATAAAAGCTCCACAAGAGAAACAATGTCACTGATTGAGGAATTTTTTTTACATGATATTTAAGTTTTTAAAAATATATCTAAATGTTACATACAATATAATGATAAATAATTTGTTTACTTTATAATATGTTATAGTTAATTTTATAAGTAGAATAATTAAATTAATAGAAATTTATTATAGCAATTACAAAATTAATACATGAGAATAAATTTGTTTAGTTTTCTGGTAGTACTTCAAGAAGTTGAACCCACAGCCAGTTAGAAATAGACCTATAATGCTTCCACCTTTTAGTTAACTACTTGAAGATTGAATTAGACTTGATGCTTATCCTTATACTTGTTCACCAAATTAGCTACATCCATGGACATGGATCAAGCCCCAACAACACCCGAAATAGTTTGCTTAGTCTTAGGGGAAGTACTTCAAGAAGTTGAACCCACTGGCCCACTAGAAATAAACCTATAATGCTTCCACCTTCTAGTTAACCACTTTGAAGATAGAACTAGACCTGATGCTTATCCCTATACTTGTTCACCAAAGGAAGCAAGACCATAGCTTGGCTTAATTTTTGGATGTAAGATAATCGAGCTAACTGGGTAGTATTTGAGAGCCTTGATTCATGGATTGAAATCTTTTCCTAGTGTTACCCCACCTACTGATCTAACTCACCTACCTTAGGGTCTTCCCCACTATCTACATAAAAATATATAAAATAATTATTGTTTGTGTCAATTTAAATATATAATAACTTGAAAGAAATAAAAGAGAATCCACTTGGATTGAAACATAAATTTCACACAGTTCGAAATATTTTCGAGAAAGTAACCTAATAATTTATATATTATTTGAAGACAGTGAAAACTGTTAAATATTTTTTCAAGAATAAAACCCTATAAAAAATATAAGCCTTATTAGATGTTTCTAAAAAAAAAACACCCTAAAATTTACAACTCCAAAGTGTAAAGCCTCATGCAGGTGATTTTGACCACACAGATGACCCCTGTAGCAGTTTCTAAATCTTTGCCAATTTGATGGAGCAAAATGCAGATATACAAACCAGAGTCCAATGGCGCCGTGGTTCTTTCGTTTTAAACAAATCGCTTCGAAGTCACCCAAGAGAGAAGGGCAACTTGCATTTCCATGGGATAAAAATGGTTCATTCTCGCTTTCGCTTTCCTGCAGCTTCTGCGCATGAGGGCGAATTCTCTCCAGATGTCCGCAAATGGGATCAATCGCCGATCAGTATCTATTTCAGATGGAGTATAGTATCGGAATGGTAGATGACTTTTGGTATTTATACTAATAGTCGAAGTAAAAATTTAAGACGTAATATATGTAAATTTTTTACTCGGTCAAAGTAGATATAAATAAAAGTAAATAATTATAGTTTCTAATAAAAAAATTTTTTAAATTAGCGAAATTAAATAAAATTAAAATTTTAAAACCAAAAACAAAAAAAATTAATAATGTTTTAAGATGTTTTAACCATATTTAAAATAAAAATATGAAAATAGTTTTTTATATAATTAAAATAATAAAAAAATAAAAATAGTTTTCGGTATTGACAATTTATGGTATTGGTCCATGTTATTCATGTTCTTAAATCCATGTTAACTATGTTAGATCTATGAAGCGGGATCAAACTTTTAGATGTACACTTTTTTGGTTCTTTTAGGATGGTGCAATGTTTAAAGTTTGAATAAATCAACATAAAACAAAATAAAAAAATTAAAACTCTTTGGTCCATGATTTTTTCCCATAATATTCTTAACTTGTTGTTTTTGTTATGGTTTTCTTCTGTAGGGTGGCCTATATAAAGGCTAATAATTAAACCATTATAGAGAGTTAGGAGGGTCCTAGTGATTAATTTGTATTAATTAAATCAATTTAGATCTACATTAAATCTAGATCTATCAAGTTTTGATAGGGATCAAAACTCTAGAGTTACAAACTAGATGTAGGCTAATTATGAGGACAAAATAAGTTTTGGAAGAGATTATTATGTTCATAGGTGTGGTTATTTAGCGTTTTAAGAATTTAAATTAACTATATTATTTTATATGTTTTTTTTCTAAAGGAATATCCTCTCATTAAAATCAACCCTAAGCAGGTGGACATGTTAGTGAGCATAAACTAGCTTCATAAAAACAAAAATAATATATTATAGTTATTAATAAAATTATTTTGACATAGTCAAATTAAATAAATTAAAAATTAATAATTGCTTCGAGAGGCTCCAACCAAGGAGTTATCTCCAGTGCGACTTTTTGGACTCGCCCAAAAATTTGAGGTGAAATCTTCATTTGTGTTATTGAAATTGATTATTTTAGTGTATATATGGGTTAAGAACCTTCAAAACCCTTAGTGAACTTAGATTGTGGAGAGATTACCCATCAAACTTGTGATTTCAATCAATTCCTGCACCAGAAAAAAACATCAGAAAAGATTCCAAAAAGTAGGACTAAAGACTTAATGTTTAACATTTTGACTACATCTAATTACGTAAAAATGAAAATAAAATTAAATAAAAAAATTAACTTAATGTAGTTTGCTTAAAAAATATGGAAATAAAAAATAACCAATAAAATTAAAATAATAATAAAAATTGAAATGGCCCATGCAATGGGGAACCCATGGTATTGATCCATGGTAATCATGTTATTAGATCCATCTCAACTCAGGTATACTAAATAGGATCAAATCTCTAGATATGCAAACCTTTGATTCTTCTCAAAATGGGATCAAATCTCTAAATACAATGTTTAACATCTTGGCTCACTCAAAATAAAAGAAAATAAAAAACATAAAATTCTTTGAGTCTTGTTTTTCCTATAGCATTCTTAACTTGTAATTTTTTCTATGGTATTCTTCTTTAAGAAAAAAAATGAATTTTTGAAGAGATCTCTTTATATGCAAACTTTTGATTCTTCTCCATTGTTAATGTTTAATATCTTGATTAAATCAAGATAAATCTTCGTGTCTATCAAGTGGGATCTGTTTTAATTGACAGATAGTGGAATTAAAATGTTAAGATGTGATATTGGGCCAATTTGGTCTTCCATTATGAAAGGATATGTAAATTTTTTTTACTGAGTTAAAGTAAATAATTTTAATTATTAATAAAATCACGGGACATAAAAGAAAATAAA
>APFE031724163.1:0-16923 GCA_000404065.3 Pinus taeda
ACCATCACGTCCTCAACCTCCACCTCCACCTCCACCTCCACCATCACGTCCTCAACCTCCACCTCCACCTCCACCTCCTCCTCATCCTCCTCCTCCATGTCCACCTCCTCCTCCTCCTCCTCATCCACCTCCTCCAATGCCACCTCCACCTCCTCCTCTTCCACCGCTTCCTCCTCATCCTCCTCCTCCTCCTCCTCCTCGACTTCCTCCTCTTCCTGCACCTCCACCTGCTCCACCTCGTCTACCTCCTCCCCCTCCTCTTCCTCCTCCACTTCCACCATCACCTATTCCACATCCAACATCACCTCCTCCACCTCCACCTCCTCCTCCTCCATCTCCACCTCCACCTCAACCACCTCTTCCTCCACATCCTACTCCCCCACCTCCACCACTTCCTCCTCCACCTCCACCTCCACCTCCTCCTCCTCATCCTACTCACCCACGTCCACCACCTCCTCCTCCACCATCACTGCCTCCTCCACCTCTACCTCCTCCTCCACCACATCCACCTACTCCTACACCACCACTTCCACCGCCACCACCAACTCCATCTCCTCCACCAACTCCATCTCCACTGCCACACCCTCCCCCCCCTTCCTCCTCCACCTCCACCTCCCCTAGCTCCAACATCTCCTCCTCCTCCTCCTCTACCCACACTTCCTCCACCTCCACCTCCACCACAACCATGTCCTCCTCCTCTTCCTCCTCCGCGTCCATCTCCACCACCTCCTCCACAACCTTTTCCACCTCCACCTCCACTTCCTCCTCCACCTCCTCCTCCTCCACCACCACCATCTCCACCAAATCACCACCTCAACTTTCAACTCCTCCTCCTCCTCCTCCACCTCTGCTTCTTCCTCCTACTCCTCCTCTGCCTCTGGGTCCGAAACCTCCTCCACCAACAACACCTCATGCCGCTCCTCTTCCTCACCCACCACCACTTGCTCCTCCACCTCATCATTCGCCTCCTCTGCCTCCTATGAAAACTTAAAAAAGAAGAAGAAAAGATTAAAATTTCATTTCCTCCTATGATTCATCATTTCCTCCTCCTACTCCTCCTCCTCAGAAAACTAAAAATAAATAAATTAAAATTTCATATCATTTCATTCTCTTTATTTATTATACTTATTGATTCATTTTTTACCATGATGATTCAGATATCAATATATACATGATAATGTAAAAAATAATATGTAAAAAAAATCATAATATAAATAACTAATTACGATAACAACAATTTAATTAATAAAAATTTGTAAAATTCATATAAATAGTATGAAGCGGGGTTGAAAGAGATCACAAAGATATCAATGTTTATGGACTTAATATCCAAAAGTGTTTAAAATGAATAAATTAATTATACAAAATCTTAAAAAAATAAAATAAACAACAATCACAGTTACCATAAACATAAATTCTGGAAACTCCTAAATATAAGTATGACACAAACACAAAGCACAAGAAAACTTCAGAAAACCTCGCATATCTGATATGAAATGGAACTAGAAATGTGTTGCTCATTATTGGCCCAAATCAGATTACGGTATCCGAAACACCAGGCTACAAAAACAACAGTACTGTCGGCATGTATGGGATAGTGCATTTTATGCATCACCGACGTCTTTCCGAATAAAATAGTTAGTCAACTGGAAGGAAGATAAAACAAATGGGTCGAAACGTGATTTGAAAATGGATGAATAGACACATTATTTGTTTGGTTAGGTAATACAGATTTTGTGGCATTGGCGGATTTCTTTCAATTTGCCTACCCTTCAGATTTGGGTGATATTAGATTTCGCTGAACTTGATCCCCTGGTCAGAAATAGAAATAGAAACAGAAATTGAAACCGAAACAATCTCTTGGTTCGTAGGGGATTTTTTTCCCTATGCAGTCAAATTGCGAAAATCTGGGTTGCACAGGTGGAAGAAGGATTCGAAGCTGGACGATTTAAATGAAGACGAAAGTTTATCTGCTCCGAAGATGAGATGAGATGAGGTCCAAACATTGCCGCTATTTTACATGTTGGTCCACCATACAGCTAGTACAGTTCCTTAAAATCTATCGAAAATGGCAATGAAGGATAGTCTTCAGGTTGGTTGAAATTCGTCTCAAGAACTCAATGGATTTTACACTAATATGGCAAAATTAGTTTATACTTGTTATGGAAGCCGAACCTAAGGGAGACCCTCAAAATTTTGCATGTCATTTTTCTTGCAACCAACCAACACAAATTTGAAAGCCAAGATAGAAATGAAACCTAGATCGAGCATGATAAACTAATTATAAAAATCAACTAAACTAAGGCGGAGGTGAGGGAGGTTAAACTAGTTAAAGAAAATGAAATAGAGACTTTATTAGAAACAACAAATTACATTAAAACACAGAGGAAGGAAATAAATGGAGTACCTGAAACCGATTTGGAATAGTCAAAGAAAATAGCACAAGGAGAAGGAGGATTTGCGTAGCAGCAGCAATAAGAGCGCATTGTAATATAACAACTCTCCCCTTGGCGGTTGGTGCTTCCTTTGCATCAAATCATAAATGAATTTACTTCGATATATACACACAAAGGGACAGAGCGTATATCTAAATTAATAACCGAATCAAGAAATAGCAGAGTATCTTCGGGAACAGTTCCAGACCAAATCCATTGTGCTCGATCGATTGGATGTAGCAGAGGATCTTCTGGAACAGAAAGAGAATTCATAAAGATCCATTGTGCTCATCAACAGAAAGAGCAATCATCAAAATTGCATCCAACAGAGGATCCTCTAAGATCCTCTAGAATGGAATAGACTAGAGGTCCAGATCCATTGTCATCTTTTTCTATCAACCTACAAATTTTGGACATTAAATTTTATCTATAGAGACTCTCCACAAAAACACAAGAACCAGACACCGAAATGGAGGCTCTTCCCAGAAAACGTATGAAAAACTAAATTTCTTTTTCCTTTAACATAAAGCAGATAAATGATATGACTGATTCTCTGTACCTCTTCCGCTTTCTTTGTTTTTTTTACAGATCAGCGGATATTTCAGCTTTCTTTGGCTTTTTACAGATTAACGGATATAATTTAGACAATACCGCTTTCAGTCCGGCTTCATAGTTATTTCGATTTTAGGGAGTTCTCCCACTCCCACTTCTTCCAAATGAAAACTTTTTCAGTCAACTCATATTTTATTATAAACCAAGCCAACTCATCTTTTATTATAAACTAATTAATTAACTCTAAGTCAAAAAAATTTAGGTAATGGTAAACTTCCGTGGTATTTGAATTTCCATCGTTTTGGATTTTAATTTCCATTATTTTGGATTTTTTTTAATTATTATTTCCATTATATGTAATTGTTTAATTACCTACGATGAAATTGAGATGACATTTAAATTAAAATTCATATTAAATAATAAGTAAATAAACAAAATATTTTAATGTCCATAATAATTAACATAATCTTATTTTAGTTCGAGAAATATAAAATAATTAGAAAAAAATATTGTTGTCTTTTTTCTTTTTAATATTGGGGAGATTTGCAATTCATTTATTTAAAACGATCTAAATACCAAAATTGGATAAAATATCTGAATATTCATACCAACTAATATCTTTCAATATCTACTCTATATACATATTTAGACACAGATACAACAAAACAAATATTCTGATGTTGATAACATAAAATTATTTCAATGTGAACATTAAATAAAATAATTTTATAGTTTTTTTTGTAAGAATGTCAAGAACTTCATCGTAGCAAAAATGATGTACAAAATTTACACAACCATAATAATGTGGTTTCTTCTAGTGGAACTAGGTTTCAGACCATCTTGCCACAATCGGGAAACTAATAGGTCATTTCTTGGAAGCTAGGGTCAAAGAAATATCTATTGATGGACAAATCGAAAGTTAGTAGCATACATAATTTGTTACCATAATACCAAAAAAGCCTCTGAGGATTTTCCCTGGGGCTAATAATACAAGTCATTCAAAAAGACATTTCAAACATTTTTCTTTCCTTTGGAGGTTGTTGAGCCATCAAGTGGGCTATTGGGCCACAATTGTGCTAGTGCATCTTTTGGCTCCTCCTGAATGATAAGACAACCATAAGAACTCAAAACTTGCTATGGTTGTGCCTTATTAGCTACTCCACTCACTTGACATTTCAGTTGTATATCATCAATCATGTGACTTAGTTAGCAGAGAATCCATAGTAAAAACCATTTTTCGTCAACGTTTCAAATCCCAACCGGGATCCATCATTAGGACTTCTTGAATGCTTGATAGTAGAAGAGCTTAATTGAGGGATTAAATAGTAATGTGGAGAGTAGAATTTGGTTTTGGGATGAGATGAATGTTGGCCTTATTTCAATAATATTAATTTTTGATTAATTATTGACGAGTTAACTAATTGATTTAAATTATTATAAATTATTATTATGTTCATTATTATTATAATTAAGTTTAATTAACTATTTTTAATATTAGTAATAATTAATTAATTTTGATTTTAATATAATAATCTTTACTATAAACATTTAGTGATTATTATACTAATGCTACATATAAGTATTTGAATTTTAATATATGTTAGTATAATATTTATTATTAATATATATTATGTAAAATATATATTATTCATATATATTGGTATTTAATGAATAGAAATATTAGTGTATTGTATATTTAAAATTATAATTATCATATTATAAATTATTAATAATAAATAATTAATAATAATAATGGATAATTCAAGTCAAGACCTAATAATTAATAGTAATAATTAAAATAGTAATCATTAATAATTAATAATTGATAATAATAATTGACAATTCATGTCAAGTGTTTAATTTTTATAAATAAATAGCTTAACTAATTAATAGATTTATTAATAGCTTTTAATCAATACATCATAATAATGACTTATAATAATAGTTAATGATAAGGTAATACCTATTATCATAATTACTAATGTAAATATTGTAAAAGTACTAGTTATTATTATTATTATCATAACTAAATTATTATAGCAATGCTACTAACTATTAAATATTAGAAAGGGAGAGGGAAATCTACCACTAAATGTTAGGCTTAAGATGTACTGTTGACCTTAATTTCTCTTATTAGCGAAGCCAACTTCCACTGATCTCCATACCATTGTCTCTATTTAGATTCTGCGGACATTTCATAATTTCAAGAGCTTCTCTAATCTTTCGTCTATGATGTCGTTCTTCCCTTGTAACAATTGAGGCGCTTTCCAAACAGACATGGTGCTTTGTTTTTTAGGAGTGTTCTGCCAAGGCTGAGGTACGAGACCTTTCATTCCTAATATCAGCTCCATGTTCCTTGAGTCTTGTCTGCAGGGAGCATTAAAACTTGATATAAGCTGCTTGCGTTATGTGTCTTCCTCGCATGAATTTCCTTGTTATGCGCAGTCCCTTTATCCAAATCCATTGTTCTAACTCTCACTCTGTCTAATGATGAAGAACAACGACTTAGAATGTTCTCATTTGCGTTTATTCTCATGGAGCCTGATCCTTCTGAGTCTATCGAATTTAGAATGGCATTGTTCAGTTTTTCACATTTAAATAAATTGGAAAATTTCTTGTGCTATCTTTTCTAAGCAATGTGTCCTTGATTACTGGCTTTCAGAGCAGCCCTGGCATCAATAACAGACCAGAGATCTTTGTTGATTTTGCTGGCTAGTTTTAGGTGTGCTGAGAACACTGAGCATCCAAGATTATCCAAAGAAGCCCTAACCCTCTTAATTTCTGCCCGAAATAGAGAAATAATTAGTTGAGAAAATGCCTTGCTATTAAATTTATTATGTAGTCTATGATTAATTTGTGTAAATGGGGAAATGAGATTATTGTCACGACAGTTCTTAAGAAATTGCAGGTCTGCAGCTCTTCTTTCTATCTTCACTCTAATTTTTTCAAGTAAAATGATTTCACTCCATGTATCCCCTCTGTATGGGGAAACGATTATGGATTTAAGACATTTGTGCTTTATATCTTTTGACTTAGTTACCAGAGAATCCATAGTAAAATCCATTTTTCGTCAACATTTCAAATCCCAAGCGGGATCCATCATTAGGATTTCTTGAATGCTTGATAGTAGAAGAGATTAATTGAGAGATTAAATAGTAATGAGGAGAGTAGAATTTGGTTTCGGGATGAGATGAATGTCGGGCTTGTTTCAATAATATTAATTTTTTATTAATTATTGATGAGTTAATTAATTGATTTTATATTATTAGAAATTATTATTATGTTAATTATTATTATTATAAGTTTAATTAATTATGGTTAATTTTTTTAATAACTAATTAAATTTATTTTTAATATAAATAATCTTTATTATAAATATTTAGTGATATTATACTAATACTACACATAAAGGATTTGATTTTAATATATAAGTATTTGAATTTTAATATATGTTAGTATAATATAATATATTAATTATAAAATAGTATGTGAAAAACCATTATTAGTATAAACTGGTATTTAATGAATAGTAATCTTTAGTATATTGTATTAATATTTAATATTTAATATATATAATATATGTTAGTATAATATTTATTATAAAATAGTGTGTGAAATATTTATTATTAATATATATTGGTATTTAATGAATAGTAATATTAGTGTATTGTATATTAAAATTACTTAAAAAAAAATAATAAGTAATAATTAATTAATAATAATAATGGATAATTCAAGTCAAGACCTAATAATTAATAATAATAATTAAAATAGTAATCATAATAATTGATAATTGATAATAATAATTGATAATTCATGTCAAGTATTTAATTTTTATAAATAAATAGCTTAAATAATTAATATATTTATTTTTATGAATAGTTTAACTAATTAATAGATTTATTAATATCTTTTAATTAATACATCATAATAATGATTTATAATAATAGTTAATGATAAGGTAATAACTATTATCATAATTACTAACGTAAATATTGTAATTAAGTACTAGTTATTATTATTATTATCATAATTAAATTATTATAGCAATGCTACTAACTACTAGATATTAGAAAGGGAGAGGCAAATCTACCACTAAATGTTAGGCTTAAGATGTACTATTGACCTTAATTTCTCTGATTAGGGAAGCCAGCTTCCACTAATATCCATACCATTGTCTCTGTTTAGATTATGCTGATGTTTCATAATTTGAAAAGCTTCTCTAATCTTTCGTCTATGATGTTGTTCTTTCCTTGTAACAATTGAGGCGCTTTCCAAATAGACATGGTGCTTTGTTTTTGAGGAGTGTTCTGCTAAGGCCGAGGTACAAGTCCTTTCATTCCTAATATCAGCTCCATGTTCCTTGAGTCTTGTCTAAAGGGAGCATTAAAACTTGATATAAGCTACCTACGTAATGTGTCTTCCTAGCATGAATTTGTTTGTTATTCGTAGTCCCCTTATCCAAATCTGTTGTTCTAACTTTCTCTCTATCTGATGATGAAGAACAGTGACTCTAAATGTTGTCATTTGCATTTATTCTCATACAGCCTGATCCTTCTAAGTCTGTCGAATTTTCAATGGCATTGTTCAGTTTTTCACATTTAAATAAATTGGACAATTTCTTGTACTGTCTTTTCTGAGCAATGTGTCCTTCATTAATGGCTTTCAGAGTAGCCCTGGCATCAATAACAGACCAGAGATCTTTGTTGATGTTTCTGGCTAGTTTTAGGTGTGCTGAGAATGCTAAGCATCCAAGATTATCCAAAGAAGGCCTAACCCTCTTAATTTCTGCCCGAATTAGAGAAATGCTTAGTTGAAAAAATGCCTTTCTATTAAATGTGTTTTGTAGTCTATGATTAATTTATGCAAATGGAGGAATGAGATTATTATATTAAAATTAAAATTAATTTAATTATTAATAATATTAAAAATAAATTAATTAAACTTTAATTTATATATAATAATTAGCATAATAAATAATTTAAATCAATTAATTAACTCACACAATATAATCAAATTTTATATTATTGAAACTAAGGCAAGCATTCACTCATCCCAAGACCAATAATTCTACCTACTCATTCTATTTTAATCCCTCAATTAAGCTCTTCTCTACTAAAAGCATTCAAGAAATTCCTGATGATGCATACATTGGGATTTGAAACATAATGAAAAATGTTTTTTACTTATGGATTCACTTCAGTGAATAGTCAAAAAATATAAACCACAGGTGGTCTTAAAATCCAGAAACATCAATCATCATCGTAGGGGAAGGGCTTATGGGAAGCGGGTGAGATTGAAAGGGAGTCTATGACATCTTGGGAGCTAGTGCAGGAATGGGAGAATGGGATAGGAGAGAAGGAGATGTCGAAGGAGTGGATAAGGTCCTATAGAGATTCGTGGAGACTATTAATTCATTAGAATTAACAACCTTCTTTATGGAAGGTTATTTGAATTATTGTTGCTTCCATAGATGTCTGGCTAGTAAACTTTTGAGGCACAATACCCACCACCTAGATTCCTTAATTCATCAGCTTCCATGGGGGATACATTGTGTGCTATGCTTTCATGAATATTTGGAATGAAGACATTAGATTTCTTTATCAAAATCTACAACATGGGGATGACGCTCACGACCCCATCCATCGCCTCCATTGCTTACACATCGACTATCCTGAACCATAGTAGTAGGTGGGAGAATGAGGAGGAGGAATTTAGAATCACTGAGGGAATTGTAGCTTTTCTTTTGGAGGGAAATAAGAGTATGATAGGTTGAATCATGAATCATGAAAGAGTTGGGTGACAAAATAAATAAGAAATATTTAGACAGACATAATGTTTTCCATCGCCAAGTAGGTGAATGAGGCATTAACATTAAGTACAAGGAGATTTTACAGAGGATATGGAGCAGTGTATTAGACGTCATGAAAATTGATACATTAGCATGCTGATTAGACATATTAAAGTTGGATGAGAGCCACTTTCTGTGTGAATGCATGGTGAATGCACAGTGATTCCTAATATCCTATGTTTCTCAAGTGAACATAAGAAAAGAAGAACATAAGGTTTCTTATTCAAGAAACCACGTTAACTTTAACCCAACACTTTTTAAATCAATTATAATTAGATGAAATTGGTTGTTCCAAAACATATGGATCACTAAACAATAGAACGAGAACTATAAGTGTTTAAGGGAATAACAAATTTTTTAAACAGAATCAAACAAAAAAATAAAAAAAAACAAACTTGAAAAATGCTTCAAATTCTTGGCCAAGATATCATATCTAAGTGTTTAAGATATTTCATGTACTTGAATCACTATATTTGTGCAGACATGAAAGCTTCCTAAATGACTTACTCATCAATTAATAGTAGGATATTAGGTATGTGAAGAGATATGTGTTGGATTCACGAGATTCTAACTTTCATTTCCAACAGTGGATAAGAGATTGATAATTTAATATTTGAATTCAAGACATGAACATTAAATTAACTTGCATATATCCAAATCCAAATCCACCCTCCTCCCCTTTCTCCTCCACCTCCACAACCTTGACCTCCAACCCCTGCTCCTACTCGTCCTTCTCCTCCACCTCCACCTCGTCCACCTCCACAACCTTGACCTCAACCCTCTCCTCCTGCTCCTCCTCCACCTCCTCTACCTCCACCTCCTCAACCACCTCCTCCTCCTCCTCCACATCATCCTCATCCTCCTCCACATCCTCCTCTACCACCTAGTCTTCCACCATCTCACCTTGCTCCACCTCTACCTTCTCCACCACCTCCACCTATGCATCCTCCTACTCCTCCTCCTCCTCCACCACCACCCACACCTCCACCTCCTCGACCACCTCCTCATCCTCCTATGCTTCCTCCTCCTCCTCCACCACCTCCTCCACCTCCTCCTCCACCACCACCTCTGCCTTTTCCTCTACCTCTTCCTTTACCTCCACCTCCTCCACAATCACCACCTCTACCTCTACCTCCAGCTCTACCTCTAAATCCACCTCTTCCTTTACCTCCACCTCCTCCACCACCTCCACCTCCGCCTCTACCTCCACCTACACCTTGTCTTCCTCCTCCACCTCCACCTCCACCTCCACCTCCTCTTCCTCATCCTCCTCCTCCTCCTCCATCTCCACCTCCTCCTCCATCTCCATCTCCATCACCACCTCTAGCACCTCCTCCTCCACCACCTCCACCTCCACCTCCACCCCCTCCTCCACATCCATTGCCTCAACCTCCAACCCCTCCTCCTCCTCCTCCACTACCCCTCCATGTCAACCTCCTCCTCCTCCACCACATCCTCCACCTGCACCATTCCCTCCACAATCTCGACCTCCACCCTCTCCTCCTCCTCCTCCTTCTCCTTCACCTGCACCTCCTCCTCGTCCTCCTCTTCCTCCTCATGCTTGACCACCACCTCCTCCTCCTCCTCCTCCTCATCCTCCTTGACATCCTCCTCTGCCACCTCGTCTTCCTCTACCTCCATGTCCACCTCCTCCTCCGCAACCTCTTCTTCCTCAACCTCCACCTCCACCCACACCTCCTCCACCACCTTCACCTCTGTATCCTCCTCATCCTTATCCTCCTCCACCTCCACCTACACCTCCTCAAACTTCACCTATGCCTCCTCCTCAACATCCACCACCACCTCCTCCTCCTCCTCCTCCTCCACATCTACATCTACATCCTCCACATCCACCTCCACCTCCACCTCCTCCTCCTCATCCCTACAGCTCCACCTACAGCTCCACCTCCCCCTCCACCACCACCTTCTTCAACACCTCTTCCTCCACCACCACCACCACCTCCACCTACTCCTCTACCACCTCAACCTCCACCTCCTCCTCTACCACCTCAACCTCCACCCACACCTCCACCTCCTCTTCATCCTCCACCTCAACCTCCTCCACCACCTCAACCTCCTTTACCTCAACCTCCTCCACCACCTCCACCTCTGCCTCTACCTCCACCTCTTCCTCGACCTACATCTCTTCTTCCTCCTCCACCTCAACCTCCTTTACCTCAACCTCCTCCACCACCTCCACCTCTGCCTCTACCTCCACCTCTTCCTCGACCTACATCTCTTCTTCCTCCTCCACCTCAACCTCCACCTTTGCCTTCGCCTGCACCTCGTCTACCTCTACCTCCACATCCACCTCCACCTCCAACCCCACTTCCACATCCTCCTCAACCAACTCCAACTTCAATACCTCCTCCTCATCGACCTCCTCCTCCTCCTCCTCCTCCTCCATCTCCACCTCCTCCTCCATCTCCATCTCCATCACCACCTCCAGCACCTCCTCCTCCACCACCTCCACCTCCACCTCCACCCCCTCCTCCACATCCATTGCCTCAACCTCCAACCCCTCCTCCTCCTCCTCCACTACCCCTCCATGTCAACCTCCTCCTCCTCCACCACATCCTCCACCTGCACCATTCCCTCCACAATCTCGACCTCCACCCCCTCCTCCTCCTCCTCCTTCTCCTTCACCCGCACCTCCTCCTCCTCCTCCTCTTCCTACTCATGCTTGACCACCACCTCCTCCTCCTCCTCCTCCTCATCCTCCTCAACATCCTCCTCTACCACCTCATCTTCCTCTACCTCCATGTCCACCTCCTCCTCTGCAACCTCTTCTTCCTCAACCTCCACCTCCACCCACACCTCCTCCACCACCTTCACCTCTGTATCCTCCTCATCCTTCTCCTCCTCCACCTCCACCTACACCTCCTCAAACTTCACCTATGCCTCCTCCTCCACATCCACCACCACCTCCTCCTCCTCCTTCTCCTCCTCCTCCACATCTACATCTACATCCTCCACATCCACCTCCACCTCCACCTCCTCTTCCTCATCCCTACAGCTCCACCTCCCACTCCACCACCACCTCCTTCAACACCTCTTCCTCCACCACCACCTCCACCTCCACCTCCTCCTCTACCACCTCAACCTCCACCTCCTCCTCTACCACCTCAACCTCCACCCACACCTCCACCTCCTATTCATCCTCCACCTCAACCTCCTCCACCACCTCAACCTCCTTTACCTCAACCTCCACCACCACCTCCACCTCTGCCCCTACCTCCACCTCTTCCTCGACCTACATCTCTTCTTCCTCCTCCACCTCAACCTCCATTACCTCAACCTCCTCCACCACCTCCACCTCTGCCTCCACCTCCACCTCTTCCTTGACCTACATCTCTTCTTCCTCCTCCACCTCAACCTCCACCTCCACCTCAACCTCCACCTCCACCTCCACCTCCTCTTCATCCTCCACCTCAGCCTCCACGTCCTCCTCGATAACCTCCACCTCCACCTCAACCTCCACCACCTCCTCATCCTCCTCCTTAACCACATTCACCTCCACCTTCTCCACCACCTCCACAACCTCAACCTCCACCCCGTCCACCACTACCTCCACTCCGCCCACCAGCTCCTCCTCCTGCTCCAACACCTCCTCCACCTTTGCCTTCGCCTCTACCTCATCTACCTCTACCTCTACCTCCACATACACCTCCACCTCCAAGCCCACTTCCACATCCTCCTCAACCAACTCCACCTTCAATACCTCCTCGTGATCGACCTCCTCCTCCTCCTCCTACTCCTCCATCTTCACTTCCTCCTCCATCTCCATCTCCATCACCACCTCGAGCACCTCCTCCACCACCACCACCTCCACCTCCACCCCCTCCTCCAAATCCTCCTCCACTACTCCCTCCACCTTCACCTCCACCTCCTCCTCCTCCACTTCCACCATCCCCTCCACAAACTCAACCTCCACCACCACCTCCTCCTCCTCCTCGTCCTCTTACTCCTCATCCTCCTCCACATCCTCCTCCACCACCTCGTCCTCCTGCACATCCACGTCCACATCCTCCTCTGTGACCTCTTATTCCTCAACATCTACCCGCACCTCCTCCACCACCTTCACCTCTGCATCCTCCTCATCCTTGTCCTCCTCCACCTCCACCTCCACCTCCTCAAACTTCACCTATGCCTCCTCCTCCACATCCACCACCTCCTCCTCCTTCTCCTCCTCCACATCTACATCTACATCCTCTACCTCCACCTCTACCTCCTCCTCCTCCTCCTCCTCCTCCTCCTCATCTGTATAGCTCCACCTATGCCTTCACCTCCCCCTCCATCACCACCACCTCCAACACCTCTTCGTCCACCACCACCTCCACCTCCACCTCCTCCTCTACCACCTCAACCTCCACCCCCTCCTCCACATCCACCACATCAACCTCCAACCCCTCGTCCTCCTCCTCCACTTCCACCTCCTCCTCCTACTGCTCCACGCCCAACTCCTCCTCCTCCCCCTCTAACTCCTCCACCTCCACTTTCTCCACCACTTCCTCCTCATCCTCCCCATTCTCCTCGTCCACATCCTCCTCCAGAATCTCCTCTTCCTCCACCTCTACCACCTCTACCACCTCCTCTACCACCTCTACCACCTCCCCCTCCTCCACCTCCACCAGCTCCATCACCTCCCCCATCACCTCCTCCATCTCCACCTCCACCTCCACTTCCACCTCCTCCCTCCTCCACCTCCGCCACACCCTCCAGCCCCTTCCTCCTCCGCCTCCACCTCCTCCTCCTCCTCATGCTACCTCAACCTCCACCCCCTCCTCCACATCCACCACCTCAACCTCCAACCCCTCTCTCCTCCTCCTCCTCCTCCTCGGCCTCTACCTCCTCCACCTCCACCTCCACCTCCACCATCACGTCCTCAACCTCCACCTCCACCTCCACCTCCTCCTCATCCTCCTCCTCCTACTACTCCATGTCCAACTCCTCCTCCTCCGTGTCCACCTCCTCCTCATACTGCTCCACGTCTAACTCCTCCTCCTCCACATCCCCTCCACAACCTCGACCTCATCCTCCTCCTCCTCCTCCTCCTCCACCTCAAACTCCTCCACCTTCACCTCTCCTCCACCTCAACCTTCTCCTCCTCCACATCCTCCTCCAGCATCTCCTCTTCCTCCACCTCCACATCCTCTACCACATCTACCACCTCCGCCTCCTCCACCTCCAACATCACCTCCTCCACCTCCACCTCCACTTCCACCTCCTCCTCCTCTATGTTCTAGATTCACGTGACCCTAGCTTTCATTTCCAACAGTGGATAAGAGATTGATAATTTAATATTTGAATTCAGGACATGAACATTAAATTAACTTGCATATATCCACATCCAGCTCCACCTCTTCCTCCTCTTTCTCCTCCACCTCCACAACCTTGACCTCCACCCCCTCCTCCTACTCCTCCTTCTCCTCCACCTCCACCTCGCCCACCTCCACATCCTCCTTGATAACCTCCACCTCCACCTTTTACACAACCTCCACAACCTCAACCTCAACCTTGTCCCCCACCATCTCCACCCCATCCACCACCTCCTCCTCCTCCTCCACCACCTCCTCCACCTCTGCCTTCAACTCTACCTCCTCTACCTCTAACTACACCTCCACCTCCAACCCCACTTCGACATCATCCTCAACCACCTCCACCTTAAAAACCTCCTCCTTCTCGACCTCCTCCTCCTCCTACTCCACCTCCACCTCCTCCTCCTCCTCCTCCATCTCCATCTCCTCCTCCATCTCCATGTCCTCCTCCACCACCACCACCTCCAGCACCTCCGCCTCGACCACCATATCCACCTCCACCTCAACCTCCACCCCTTCCTCCACATCCACCACCTCAACCTCCTCCTCCTCCTCCTCGTCCTCATCCTCTACCTCCACCTCCTCGACCACCTCCTCCTCCTCCTACTCCTCCACATCCTCCTCTACCAACTATTGTTCCACCACCTCCCGTTCCTCCACCTCGACCTTCTACTTGTCCTTGTCCTCCTCCACCTCCACCTCCACCTTCCTGACCACCTCCTGCTCCTCCTTCACTTCCTCCTCATCCTCCTCCTCCTCCTCCACCACCTATTCTTCCTTTACCTCAACCTCCTCCACCACCTCTGCCTCTGCCTCTACCTCCTCCTCTTCCCCACTACACCTCCTCTCCCCTGCCACCTCAAACCTCCACCTCAACCTCAACCCCACCTCCACCTCCTCTCAACCCTCACCTCAACATCCACATCCTCCTCGAAATACTCCACTCCACAACCTCCTCCTACTCCTCCACCTCCACCTACCTCTACACCTCCACCTCCACCTCCACCTCCACCTCCACCTTCTCCACCACCTCCACAACCTCAACCTCCACCCCGTCCACCACTACCTCCACTCTGCCCACTAGCTCCTCATCCACCTTTGCCTTCGCCTCTACCTATCCTACCTCTACCTCCACATCCACATCCACCTCCAACCCCACTTCCACATCCTCCTCAACCAACTCCACCTTCAATACCTCCTCCTCATAGACCTCCTCCACCTGCTCCTACTCCTCCATCTCCACCTCCTCCTCCATCTCCATCTCCATCACCACCTCCAGCACCTCCTCCTCCAGCACCTCCACCTCCACCTCCAACCCCTCCTCCACATCCACCACCTCAACCTCCAACCCCTCCTCCTCCTCCTCCTCCTCCTCCTCCTCCTCTTCCTCCTCATCCTCCTCCACATCCTCCTCCACATCCTCCTCTGCCACCTCATCTTCCTACACCTCCATGTCCACCTCCTCCTCCACGACCTCTTCTTCCTCAACCTCCACCTCCACCCACACCTCCTCCACTTCCTTCACCTCTGCATCCTCCTCATCCTTCTCCTCCTCCACCTCTACCTCCACCTCCTCAAACGTCAACTATGCCTCCTCCCCCACATCCACCTCCTCCTCCTCCTCCTCCTCCTCCTCCACATCTATATCTACATCCTCCACCTCCACCTCCTCCTCCTCATCCCTACAGGTCTACCTACAGCTCCACCTCCCTCTCCACAACCACCACCTCCAACACCTCTTCCTCCACCACCACCTCGACCTCCACCTCCTCCTCTACCACCTCAACCTCCACCCCCTCCTCCACATCCACCACCTCAACGTCCAAACCCTATTCCTCCTCCTCCTCTGCCTCTGCCTCCACCATCACCTCCTCAACCTCCACCTCCACCTCCACCTCCTCCTCCATGTCCACCTCCTCCTCCTACTGCTCCACACCCAACTCCTCCACCTCCATGTCCACCTCCTGCTCCTACTGCTCCACGCCTAACTCCTCCTCCACATCCCCTCCACAACCTCAACCTCCTCCTCCTCCTCCTCCAACTCCTCCACGTCCACCTTCTACACTACTTCCTCCTCATCCTCCCCCTTCTCCTGGTCCACATCCTCCTCCAGCATCTCCTCTTCCTCCACCTCCTCTTCCACCTCTACCACCTCTTCCTCCTCCACCTCCTCCACCTCCATCATCACCTCCTCCACCTCCACCTCCACCTCCACTTCCTCCTCCTCCACCTCCACCTCCACCTCCACCTGCACCTCAACCACCTCTTCCTCCTCCTCATCCTACTCACCCACCTCCACCACCTCCTCCTCTACCACCATCACCACCTCCTCCTCTACCTCCTCCTCCATCACATCCACCTCCTTCTACACCACCACCTCCTCCACCTCCACCTCCACCTCCTCCTCCTTCTCCTCCTCGTCCACCTCCACCTCCTCCTCCTTCTCCTCCTCATCCACCTCCACCTCCTCCTCCTCCTCATGCCACCTCAACCTCCACCCCCTCCTCCACATCCACCACCTCAACCTCCAACCCCTCCTCCTCGTCCTCCTCCTCCACCTCCACCTGCTCCACCTCCACCATCACCTCCTCAACCTCCACCTCCACCTCCACCTCCTCCTCCTGCACATCCACCTCCTCCTCCTACTGCTCCACATCTAACTCCTCCTCTTCCATGTCCACCTCCTGCTCCTACTGCTCCATGTCTAACTCCTCCTCCTCCACATCCCCTCCACAACCCTGACCTCCTCCTCCTCCTCCACCTCCAA
>APFE031724164.1:0-13991 GCA_000404065.3 Pinus taeda
TTAGGTATGCCTTAACCTTGTTATTGAGTCAGTTATCCTCTAATTGGTTACCTCTTCAAATCATATGGAGAGTTCGTTTGTGCCTCCTGCATGACAAACTTATACAGAGTCATCATATGCTGCCACATAGTCGTCATTGAGTCGTGCTTTTGTTCAAGGGAAGTTAGCCTAAGTCGGCCTCTCTGCGGTGTCTCTTGACTCATTTTTCAATCAGCCATCCCTGGTTGTCAGTGTCTGGTCTATCATCACATCATTAATATTGGTCCTTTACTCATGCCGGTTTGAGAAGGTCTCCACTGATTTATTGTTGGCAGGTCTTATCCTTATCGACGACGACATCTTGCTCTAAAGACAGGCCTAGAGCTGCACCCTGGCCTTATTTTCATTATTGATAGGTCACCTTGTGCTCAGCATCGATCAGTATCATGGGTCTTTGACTGAGTGGTTTCCCTTGTGTTCGACATCAGTTTACACTATCACACATTGGGATTCATGCATTACCTTGGTTTCCATTTGACCCCATTGGTGGTTACCTCACCTATGTGTCAGCTTTCATTATTGGTTGGTTCAGAGGGTTTCTGTCATGCACTAGCCACATCTTGTGTACGTTGAAAACGTGCTTCAGTCGAGTTACTAAATCTTTTTTCGTCCGATTCCTTCCACATTATTGGCCTACGGGTTACACTCACGCTAGATTGATGAAGGATGCCTTAATGCCTTCCTTTTAGTGAATCTTTCCCCATCGACTGCAACTCATTACTCTGGGGCAAAGGTCTAGAGTCCATTTGGCAGTACCTTGGGGTTTATAGTCATCAGTGGTAGATCCTTCGCTATCAATAGTGGGAAACCATCATTGTCTCCTGATTGATAGATTCTTACAGGTGTTCGAATCCAGCTCATCTATTCACACTTGTTAGATTGTACTGGGTACCTTGACTCTCATTATCATTATCGGTGAGTAGTCTCGCATTTGTTAATGGTATACATCAATGACTGGTAATCAAACGATTTCTCAAATGGTCGACTTCATATCATTCATTCCCATTGTGTAGAAATGTACCATGGTGGTCAGTGAAGACCTTGAGTTTCATGAACATTCATTGGTTCACTTGACAATTGTTCTTGTTGCTGCTAGTTGATACCATTCTACCTTATATGTTGCAGTCATTCATGGCGATATTCTATATGCTGGCACCCGAGTTTATAGTGTAGTACCATCTTATTCCATCATGTTCATTTGGTACATTGGAGATCAGTCTTTGATATCAGTGATCAACTTTATCCTTCAGCATCATTGACATTCTTATATGTGATATTCAGACATGTACTTGTTCGATCGTGATCAGATGATCCATTATGTATTTCTAGTCTTCTATACTTGTATACTTAGTGGGTCCACTTGTACTTGATATGTGGACATGCTTTACTTTCTCTGAGCATGGGTATTCCCACCTCAGACAATGTTTCTTTATGATCTTCTTCTGTGGCTTGGCAGGCTGAAATCTGGTGAAGTCCTTCTCAGTTTTTGACAGGTTTCCTTTCCATGTACTTAATACATTTCGGCCATCATGTACCCCTTATGACCTCATATATTAGGGGGCATCTATTATAGCTCCAAATCTCACTCTTGATATTTGTGATACTGCACTTATGGCCTAGGGAAACCCCTCCTTCCAAACCTGGTCCAAATACTTAAAAAGAAATGTTTTACTCCCTATACACGACATTGCCCTGAGTTAAACACGTGTGTACGCGGGTCTGCGTATACCCAACCCGTATATGTCTTAAAACACTTAAAAAAATTAAATCTCCTTAATTTCGGGTGGAGATCACAGGTTTTACCTGTTTATTACCTATTAGTGCCCATGGCCCAACTGTTCCCAATGAATTCCCAACTAAAAAACTACTTTGGGAGAAGTATAAAAAGGCTTCAATGGGAAGGCCTAAGGAGGAGAGAATAGAGAAAAAATTGCTCTGCTGAGATTATCCCTAATCAGGTCTGAAGACCCTTGTGCTTCTAGCACTCCCCCCATTATAGGAAACCCTTGTTTCCTTGAGCTTTGATGTTATTTCACTAGTTGAGATATCTTTGTATGAGTCATGGAAGGAACCTTTTGAAGACTTGGGATTGGATGAATCCGGAGGACAGTTCCGCTTGGAGCCAGCAAGAGGAAGATTCAGGTGATATCATTCCTTACTTTGTTTTAGTTATCTGCAATAAAGAAACATTTGTCTTGTTCCCGAAATCAATCTTCTTCATGCATATGATATTAATGTTATGGTTTACGTATGAATAACTGTTTCAATTGTATAATTGACTACCTTTCAATATGTTATGAAGTTGATTTCTATACGATACTTGGTCCATATATTACTATGCTTCTTTGAATTGGTTGTTTTGCAGGTCTAAGGATTGAAAGGAACTCCAAGAGGGTTTGGACCTTGGCTGGATCTACCTGGACGAAGGACCCCCAGGTGCACCTCTCTTCACGTAGTTTGCTTATTTAAGTATCATGGCTTTGTGGAATGCTTGTTTTTTACTGTAGATACCCCCCGATTTGCTAGGGTGTTGACCCAAAACCCTAGGGGACTTTGTCCCTTAATAGATACTCCTCAACATTCACAGAAGAAGAAAGTTCAAATTAAGGAAGCAACACAAGAGTAGTCCATTGGTGAAACAGTCCAGAGAAGGGTAACTAGAAGTCAAATAGCCAAAGAAAAGGGTAAAACAATGGTCACTGATGAAAGCCCAGTCTCAAAGGGCAATTTGAATGATCTTCTTCAGGCTATTGACATTGAAGAGTCCCCTCTGGTCCAAGCAGACTTCATTGAATTAGGTGAGGGCAAGTAAAAAAAGATGAAATCCTCTAAAAAATTACAGTTTGATGATCAGGTTTCAAAATTTCTCTTCACACCTAGAAGGCATGTAACTAGGTGGTCAAAAAGGTTACAAGAGGCAGAGCCGAAGATAGATGAAATATGGGAGATATCAGGTTTTTGTGAAGAGCCCATAGTGCCAGTAGTCCCACCATCACCCATGCACGAAGATGACAGAAACAAAGCAGTCAATACTCAAGAAGAAGAAAATAATTATGAGGAAGTCAAGAAGAAATTGAAACTTTCCAATCTTGAGATTGCCAAATCTAAGAAAAGGGAAAGGAAACATGCAGTTGAGAAAGCCAATTTCAACTGAATGAAGGCTCTATGGGAAGATGAAAAAGCTTCAAAACCTGAAGTAGTTAGCAAAAAGGCTTAATACTTCACCTGGACTGTCCCTGCAATCAAGGAAGCAAGGTATGTCAGATGGATCAATGGCAGACTAAGAGCTTATATCAGGAGGATGAAAAGACAAAATGAAGACCTTGAAATTCAACTGAGCAAGTCTGGAGGTCAGCCTCAGTACAAATGAACAAGAAAGTAAGTGATGAAACCCTAATAACAATTTTGGTTGAAACAAAGACATTACTTTTTGAAGATGTTTCAAGGATGGGTGATGTTAGGTATATGTGGCATATGTACATAATGAAACAACTGTGAAGAATCCTGAGAAGGAAATTCTCTGAAAAAAGTTATGTAAATTGATTCACACAGCAGTTTAGTAGCGTGCTACGAAACTGTTGTAGGTGCAGTTTTGGTGTTTTGATCAATTCTCAAAGGAAAGGAGAGGTGATTTTTTTTAGAATGATGCTGTTGGAGAGTGTCAGGAGGTCACTTGTGAAAGTTTAAAGCTCAAGTAAGGGAAAAACTCAAAGAACAAAGGATATAGGTGAAAGCAAAGTGTTGCGCTACAAAAACAATAGTTAATTTCGTAGCACATGTAGATTGACCTTCTTCATGCACCTTCAAGGAGTTTAATGCTTGCATGGGTGAAAGAGTAGGGTTCTATGGCTAACATAACATATGTTACATGATTAAAGGGGCTAGTTTTGTCATTAGGAGATTTTAGGAACATCAATGAAGACCAAGGCTATAGTGTAGGGGACATTTTCCTAGTTTTCAAGATAGATAAAGGAGAAGTTATTAAAGGCCAACAGGAGGGTTATGGACATTACCAAGGTCGAAGTTAAGGAGGAGCAGCTGTCAAGTTCAAATTTAATTCCTAGATTAGGTTGATTCTATCATAATAAGGAGTTGTACTCCTAATTGTATTAGGACTCTAAGACAATCAGTTAACTGTTACTTGTAATTAATAGTATGTTTTAGGTATGAATAGGTGTCAAGCTAGGAAATTTGAATTCCCCTCATTTTGGATTTGGGAATCCAAAATTGTAATGATAACTCTATAAAGACAAGAGGTGGAATGCCTCATGGTTGGCAATTTTCAAAAGAAACAAGCACACTGTGTTATTGTAACAGACTATATGTTTTCATGTTAATACAAAGATATTGGCTTCACTACTCAGGATTCAGAGAGGGTTTTAATGTTTGATTTTCTCATGGATTTCTTCATTTACTTATTTGTAGTGGTATAAACACATGTTAGTAACTTAGAATTCATTGATAATGCTCTAACTTCCTTCATGTGTTTATAAACTGTGTTCCTTGCATTATGTCTCTATTTTGCTGATATATCAAGACCCTTTATGCCCTGACTTCCTGTTAAGTTGATCTTGCTGTTGTACTGAAACATACTTTGACTCCATAGCCCAATAGATATTTGTTGATTGGTATTTCAACCATTTATGCATTTTCGTTTGAATTTTCCATAGAGATAGCCATCTAATATTCCAATTAAAATCTTTAACACAATGAGAGAGCCCTCTCAGGTTGAGGAGGCTAAGCATCAACCAAAATATTGGTTTGAAATAGTTACTCAAAGTCTTCCTGATCAATAGCCTATCAGGTTCTAGTTTTGTGATAACATTTTGGTGCATCTGCCGAGATTCTAAAGATTGCTCATTCCCAAAATCAAGAAGCTAAACTTCTGAAGGTAGCAGGAGCTTAGGAATATTTTTGAGGCTGCAAAACTACCTTGGTGACTCCATTGTTGAAGAATTCAAATTTCATAGATTTATGGTGATTCTATTGAACTTATGAAGAACTTAGATGCTTACATTCTTGTTTCAAGGTATGCATGTATAATTTTTTCATAAATTCGTGGTTTCCCAAATCATTTTCCCAAGGATACATATTTTTTAAGGAATGGTCCACAATTCAACGGAGAAGATTTGAGTTTAACTTTGAAGCATATATCATATTTCTGTGATTTTACCGAGCTTCTTAGAGTCAAACATGAGGATGTTTGGATTATGTTGTTCTATGATTCATTTCAAGGGAAATGTAAACAATGGATTGAAAGCTTTCCTGTCAAATCTATTAAGTCATTTGCAGACATTTGGCTTATGTTTTTGGAGGAATGGATAGACACAACGGAACCAGTGGAAAACTCTCCTTCAATTCAAGGTTTCAAACAATGGAATGATGATCATATTAATAAGAAATAGATGAAAATTTTTCTTTGTCCTTGTCTTCTTATCTAAAATCATTTGAGTGCAAGACAGAAGATAAGATGAAATTTTTGGATGAAGTTGCTAAGAAAATTGAGAAAGACATTGAAGGTTTACAAGGTCAAATTCAATCATATAGTCTTCATGATCATGATCATACTTTTCAAAAGCTTTCTATGGCAGAATACAAAGAGAGGGTGTTGCTTCCTTTCTCTTTTGAGATTGAAGAAGCATACAATATTTTTGAAAAACAATTCCAAGAGCAGTTTGAGAGCACACAGTTGAAGCCTTATGTAGATGATCAAAGTATTGGTGAGTTGTCCAAAGCTTCGGAATATCACAAGAAACATCAAACTGACCATGTGTTTTTTGATCCTATAGATGGCTACATGGACAGGTTCTATAGTCCAGATTTCCAACTATATTTCCATTATGAAGATCAGATATATCTCATGCTGCCTCGGTTATTTCAGTATCATGTTTATTTTTGCTTCAAGCACAGCCAAGAGATTCAAGTGTCAGATCAAATCAATCACTGGCTTCATTGGAAGTTTAATGTTCATTGAACTACAAATGGAGATTGTAGCTGATAGGGTAGGTAGGAGTGTGTGAATAAGCTCAAGGTAGATTGACTGAGCATTATTTTTCTTTTAGTAGGTACAGTTTGCGTCCTTCTTGCGGAAATCATTAAAGCTTGGGGAGTAGATTGGGTAGAATTTCAGAGTTTTATTTTGAAGGATGGATAAAGAACTGGAACTGCAGGTTCTTAGTGTACCACAAGGGCACACTATCCCAGGTGGAGCCATTGTTATCACTCTAAAAGTTTTTCAAATTTTGGACAACCCGCATGGTTCCTAAGTTTCTGTGTTAGACATGGTCAAGTCATTTTTTATGTTTTTAGAGTCTAAGTCATAGGGTTAGAGTCTCATTTCCATCATCAAATAAAGATCAACAACCTTGTTTTTCCCCTTATGGATCCCATATCATGTTTTAAGTTTCATGTGTCTAGTCATTTCAAATTATTGAACACGCTACGAAATTGTCTAGGCATTTTCGTAGCGCAAAGTCCTGAAATTACACTACATGCGCTACGAAATTGGGGATTCGTGATCAATCTTGTATAGCTGTCGAATCCACTAGAATCCGTTAAATTTTCATCATCAGGTGTGAGTCCATGAACCTTTCCTCTCACATGAAACCATTCAGATCCATCATTAGATTCGTTAGGGGTCATTTGTCCATAGTCATTTCAAATTTCAAAAAAAGGTTAGTTGATCTTGGTCATATTCGTGTTGATCTTGGTTATATTCATGCAAGAGACACTTTGTGTTGTTCTTAGTCCAAGTAAACAAGCCCAGGGTGAGTAGAAACCAGAGTTTTCTGCAAGGTTCAAGCGAGGCAACTCTTCATCAAACTCAACCGAGGCATTTCCTCAGTTTAAGCAAGGCAGTTTTCCTCCAGGTTTTCTATCCTCAGGGATTTAAAAGGAGAAATGTCAGAAGAAAGAAGAAATCACAAGTTAGGTCGATGTCTAAGAACTGAACCTGAAGGCTTAGATGTTCTCACAAAGGATAAAACAATTGAAGAATCCTTCAAAAAATTAGGTTGCTGGAGGTTCTGTGAAAAACTACAGGGAGGACATAACCAACGGACCAAGGAATTTGCTCTAAATTTCACAGGTTTACATACAAAGATTGGAGTTTTAGAATTTCCAATTTCTCCTGAAGTTATATCCTTAGTGATATAAATTCCTAGAGGTCAAGAAAGGTGGTTTAATAATTTCAAGTTTGAAATGGCACCATGCAAGATATTCTTGAAGCCAGAATTTGTAGACACAGATTTAACTAAAGCAGTGCCAAGGGGTTATGTCAAAGATACATATGCCAACCTACTCTCATGCATACAAAGGTAATTCCCTTGTGAAGGAAGATACCACAAGGTGTATTCGTATCATTTCAAACTCCTATTGAATTTCACTGGGATAATCTCTCTGGATCTACCTTTCTTTCTATTTCGAAGTTTAGGCAAGATGTCTGATAAAATACAATTCAAGAAAGAGGCATGTGAAACATCATTGTTCCATCATGGCTTAGTTAAATTAATTGTCTTGCATGAACTTCAGAAGGTAGATAGAGAGTGGTCTTCATTTCTCTTTATGTTTGGTTTTAGAGCTGAAACAGGACTTAGCCCTAGGGCCAAGGAAATATCATCACCAGTGACTAGTCACTATGCGGAAAAAGGTCAAGCAGGTTTGTTAAACTGAAGGCCAGAAAGAAAGTTAAGGAGCCAGTGAATAGAACACCATTGTCTATTCAAGATACTCCTCAGCATTCACAGAAGAAGAAAGTTCAAATTAAGGAAGCAACACAAGAGCAGTCCATTTGTGAAACAGTCCAGAGAAGGGTACTTAGAAGTCAAATAGCCAATGAAAAGGGTAAAACAATGGTCACTGATGAAAGCCTAGTCTCAAAGAGAAGTTTGAATGATCTTCTTCAAGCTATTGACATTGAAGAGTCCCCTCTAGTCCAAGCAGACTTCATTGAATTAGGTGAGGGCAAGTCAAAAAAGATGAAATCCTCTAAAAAATTGCAGTTTGATGATCAACTTTCAGAATTTGTCTGCAAGCCTAGAAGGCCTGTAACTAGGCAGTCAAAAAGGTTACAAGAGACAGAGCTGGAGATAGATGAAATAGGGGAGATATCAGGTTTTTGTGAAGAGCCTGTAGTGCCAGTAGTCCCACCATCACCCATGCATGAAGATGACAGAAACAAAGCAATTAATACTCAAGAAGAAGAAAATAATTATGAGGAAGTCAAGAAGAAATTGAAACTTGCCAATCTTGAGATTGCCAAACCTAAGAAAAGGGCAAGGAAACATGCATTTGAGAAAGCCAATTTCAACAAAATGAAGGCTCTGTGAGAAGATGAAAAAGCTTCAAAACCTGAAGTAGTTAGCAAGAAGGCTCAATACTTCACCTGGACTATCCCTGCAATCAAGGAAGTAAGGTATGTCAGATGGATTAATGGTAGAGTAAGAGCTAATATCAGGAGGATGAAAAGACAAATTGAATACCTTGAAATTCAACTGAGAAAGTCTGGAGGTCAGCCTCAATACAAATGAACAATAAAGTAAGTGATGAAACCCTAATAACAATTTTTGTTGAAACAAAGACATTACTTTTTGAAGATGTTTCAAGGACAGGTGATGTTAGGTATATGTGGCATATGTACATAATGAAACAGCTGTGAAGAATACTAGAAGGAAATTTTTTGAAAAAATTTGTGTAAATTGATTCACATAGCAGTTTCGTAGAGTGCTACAAAACTACTGTAGGTGACATGAACAGCAGTTTCGTAGCGCGCGCTACGAAACTAATGTAGGTGACATGAACAACAGTTTCGTAGTGCGCTACGAAACTGCTGTAGGTGCCATTTTGGTGTTTTGATCAATTTTCAAAGGAAAGAAGCGCTGACTTTTTGGATAATGATGCTGTTGGAGAGTGTTAGGAGGTCACTTGTGAAATTTTAAAGCTCAAGCAAGGGAAAAACTGAAAGAACAAAGCATATAGGTGAAAGCAAACTTTTGCGCTACAAAAACAACAGTTAATTTCGTAGCACATGTAGATTGACCTTCTTCATGCATCTTCAAGGAGTTTAATGTTTGCACGGGTGAAAGAGAAGGGTTCTATGGCTAACATAACATATGTTACATGATTAAAGGGGCCAGTTTTGTCATCAGGAGATTCGAGGAACATCAATGAAGACCAAGGCTATAGTGCAGGGGACATTTTCCTAGTTTTCAGGACAGATAAAGGAGAAGTTATTAAAGGCCAATAGGAGGGTTATGGACATTACCAAGGTCGAAGTTAAGGAGGAGCAGCTGTCAAGTTCAAATTTAATTCTTAGATTAGGTTGTTGCTATCATAATAAGGAGTTGTACTCCTAATTGTATTAGGACTCTAAGAAAATCAGTTAATTGTTACTTGTAATTAATACTTTGTTTTAGGTATGAATAGGTGTCAAGCTGGGAAATTCGAATTCCCCTCATGTTGGATCAAGGAATAAAAAATTGTAATGATAACTCTATAGAAGACAAGAGGTGGAATGCCTCATGGTTGGCAATTTTCAAAAGAAACAAACACACTGTGTTATTGTAACAGACTATATGTTTTCATGTTAATACAGAGATATTGGCTTCACTACTCAGGATTTAGAGAGGGTTTTAATGTTTGATTTTCTCATATCTTTCTTCATTTACTTACTTGCAGTGGTATAAACACATGTTACTTAGAATTCATTGATAATTCTCTAACTTCCTTCATGTGTTTATAAACTATGTTCCTTGTGTTATGTCTCTGTTTTGCTGATATATCAAGACCCTTTATGCCCTGACTTCCATGTTAAACTAATCTTGTTGTTGTACTGAAACATACTTTGACTCCATAGCCCAATAGATGTTTGTTGATTGGTATTTCAACCATTTATACATTTTCGTTTAAATTTTCCATAGAGTTAGCCAACTAATCTTCCAATTAAAATCTTTTTCCCAGTGAGAGAGCCCTCTCAGGTTGAGGGGGCTAAGCCACAACCAAAATATTGGTTTGAAATAGTTACTCAAAGTATTCTTGATCAGCACGTACAGGGTCTAGTTTTGTGATACACTTCTTGCCTATTTTATACCCTCCTTTCTTCTTTTCCCTCGTCTCCTCTCTCCCAATCCACTTTATTCCCTTGTCACTCCCCCTCTCACACACTCTATCCTTCAATGCTTTGTTCTTCCTCTCTCTCTTTCTCCTTTCTCTCCTCCCCCCCTCTCCTGTCTCTCCACCTCTTTGTCTCTTCCCCCACTCTTCCCCCCAATCCTCACTCACTCTCTTAAATATGATCATGTATTGTATTTAGAAAGACATATCATATATATATAATTGGTTATAAAATATTAAACCTATATTTTGGATCAACCATGTCAAAGAAAAAACAATAATAATAACTTAAAAGAATCATGCACTATCTTTCCTTTATTATTTTTAGTCACTTTGCTTTGTCTATTCACTTGGATAGTTTGGTTAGGATGCATCTATCTGAGTTCTTTATAACATTATTTATATTATGTAAATTTCGCATATGTATATATAAAAGTATGCTCACTTTTAATTTATTAAAACCTCATTTTTATCTATATGGGAATATTTTAGTAGTCGTGAGGATGGAGGGTTTAGATATACCTCAAGAGTAATTATAACCTTTTTGATTCTAGATTTAATTAAAAAATATTTGATTTTGAAATAAGTTAAGGTTTTTGGGAATGTGGTATTGATAAGCTATGTTATTGGCCCATGGTATTGTAATAGAATAATTAAAATCCTATATCCATAATCTAAATCTTAGATGGCCCAGATAAACCATGGTATTAGCCCATGGTATTATGATTTTCTTCCCTCCTCTCCCTCCCTTTCTCTATCTTTCTCTTCTGGGTATTGTCCCATGGTATTGTAGAAAAACCTATTTAGAAGTTAATAATATCCATGGTAAATATTCATAATTAAAAATATTTTTATATTGTAAATATTAATTTGTATGCGCTTACTAATAAATTTAAAAATGGTTATGGTAAGATGGATATTAATTTATACATACTATTTATATGTTATATAATGTGATATGTATATTATATTTTCTTTTATCTAAAAATTTGTTCATAAAATTATTAATAAAAAACAATATTACAATATAAAAAAAATGGATTTAAAAAAATATCTCACATCTAACTCTTACACATCTAACACTCAACCATCTAACGCTCACCCATCTAACGCTCACACACCTAAGCCTCACTCATTCAACAAACTAAAGCTACAAAACATTGTGGTATCACAACACTTCTTACATTCATATAAATTTTATCACACCACTACTTCAAATTCATATAAATTTTATTTTGGACCAATACATATATTTTCCAGATTTGATTAAACAACAATTTTTTTAAGTTAATCAATAAATAAACCAAACATTCAACAACGATGATTAAACAACCTGATACCCCATACATTTTTCAGATTTGACTTACAGTAAGTCACAAGGGCGAAGCTCGGGGAGACTGAAGTTCAAATCTCATTGAGTACAATGACCTACTGTGGTGGCAGCTAGAGGGGTGGATTCCCCTTTCCCATGAGTCTGCTCTTGCTAAAATCATAGGAACTTAGTATACCTGATTTGCAGGTGGTTGGTTATGCTCTTGGTGTTATAGTGGCAGCTATGAGGTTTGATCCTGGGTCTCCCATATATTAGGCCTGGCAGTTATTGATTCACAATGTGGTTAAAAAAAAATGTGTCCTTAAATCATGTTGTAAATAAAAATGACCATGTAGTATACCAACTATGAACATCCCCAATTATGAAATAGTCTTATGGCAGCCTCTTTTGTTTTTATTTTAAAACGTCCAGCACTGCCTACTCTCAGACTGGACATTGTAATTTGGGGCACCGATTGAGGTCAAGCTCCTCCAACCATGTACAATGTTCAACACATTCCACCTCCTCTAACTCACAACACCCATAGAGATGTAGCCTTCGAAGTTGTGTACACTGCAACAAGCCCCTATGTTCTTCAGCTTCCAACATCCATTTGCCCTCAACTCCTCCAAAGATGTCAACAATTCCATACTTGGTAGCTCATCTAACTGAGTGCACAAAGAAACATTTAAATTCTGAAGTTTTGTGGCCTGCTCCAAACCCCGTATCCTCTTCAGCTGCGTACATTCCTCTGCCGACAAGTACCTCAAAGATGTCAACAATTCCATACTTGGCAGTTCATCTAACTGAGCACACCAACTGACATTTAACATCTGAAGTTTTATGGCTTGCTCCAAACCCCGTATCCTCTTCAGCTTGGCACATCCATTTCCCGACAAGTGCTCCAAAGATGTCAATAAGTCCATACTTGGCAACTCATCTAATTGAGCGCACCCATCAACATCTAACACATCAAGTTTTGTTGCCTACTCCAAACCCCATATCCTCTTCAGCTGCGTACATCCCTTTGCCGACAAGTTTTGCAAAGATGTCAACAATTCCATACTTAGTAGCTCATCTAATAACTGAGCGTACCCAGAAAAATCTAATCGCTGAAGTTTTTTTAGGTGGGCCAACCCCCATATGTTCTTCAACTGCACACATCCATATACGCTCAACTCCTCCAAACATAAAGGGAGCTCCAAAAAAGATATTTATATGTGGATCACGATTCTCGTCTACTAAACATTTCAAATTATTCCTACACAATATTTTGATAATAACCACTAAACAGAGATGTTTATACAAAAAATTTCAATTTACCTGTGATTCTTGTTGCCACTATGTTTCTAATTTCTCCCCAGACACCTTAAGAAACATTAACTTCTTCATTGGAATGAGAGGAGGGAGAGATGAGTATGGACACTTGTTCCAGCAGAGCCATATGAGATTTCTCAAGTTTGCACTCTTCACAATGCGTTCCAAGAGGGAACCTTAAGTATCAACAAGGCGTAACCTCGTCATTTGAATAGAATAAAAATCATCATCATCATCATGGGATTCACTAAGAACCATTCTAATTCCCCGCATGGTTATTATTCCCTGCCCATCATAAAAAAAAAATGATAGTGATTACATGGTCATTCATTCTTGTAAGATAATGAACCCCGATCTTTATTGAATAAAATATAAGAGGATTTGAGGGATTGACTACTTACAGTTGATTGCTTCACCAAGTCATCAAAATGCCAAAACCGAAGTGGCTGCTTAACACTAGCTTCACATATTGCAAGATCCCGTAGGTGATCATGCATACGTATCAGATTGGAGGAGTCTACTTTGACCAGAAACTTGTTTTGTAGATTTTGTAATGTTAACCAGCCTCCCCATTTTGAGAGGTTCCATATGCTAATGGCCATTTCCCTTCTTTGTCCAATGAAAAAACAAGCAATATCTAAGAAATACTTGTTTTTCATCTTCATTCAAGGCTTCATAACTAATTCGAAGCCTCTTTTTAATGTCTTCAGGAAGTCTCTTTTGAAGTTGAACCAATTGCGCAGACCAATAAGACAGGTCATTGTTTCCATGGAGAAGTCCACCGAACACTTTTAGAGATAGAGGCAATCCATCACAGACATTTATGAAGTCCTGGGCCAAGTTTTCAAATCCTGGGAGTGGATCGGGCTGACGGAAAGCATGCTGGCAAAAGAGCTTGAGTGAGCGTTCTGTACTTAGCCTGCCTAACTTGTAAATTAATGAGTTCTCGACCGCTGATCTCGTGAGAACATCCTTATCTCTAGATGTAATCAATATTAAGCTATCTGAGTGGATACAAGTTTGATCTGGCACAAGTTCATCAATCTGATCTATGGTATCTACATCATCTAAAACTAATAAAATCGTGTGAGAGGAAAGATGCTTTTCAAGCCTTTCTATAGCTTCAACCTTATTTTCTATCGACAGATCTGACCCAGTCAAGCTCCTAAGAAGTTTTCTCTGCAATATTTTTATTTTTATTTATTTATTTTTA
>APFE031724183.1:18531-33836 GCA_000404065.3 Pinus taeda
AAATCCTCCATTTTCCATTTTTCTTGGGTACCACCACTAGGGGAGAGACCCATTTACTGTCAGAGATGGGATAAATAAAATTAACATCCAAAAGTTTCTGAAGTTCAGCCTTTACTATCTCTTTTAGATGGGGGTTGAGTCTTCTTTGTGGCTGACGAACAGGTCTTGCATCCTTTTCTATATAGATATGGTGGGTACATAACTGAGGATCAATCACCTTCATGTCAGGGTAATCCCGCACAAATTCTTCCTTATGTTTTTGTAACAGATTCACAAGCTTTATTTCTTGATCTGGTGTGAGGTTGGCGTTGATGTTTAGAGTCTTACCAGGTTCGATTTCCACTACTTTACTATTGGCAACAACAGTTACTGGGATTGTTTGGTCATGTGGATCTTTTAAAGAGTCTTCTTCTAGCTCACTATCAAAGGCTGCTTCTATCATAAAGCACTGTGTGTGAGATCTAGATTCAGTTTGACTAATGAAGTTATTGATGGTATCATCTTCTGTCTGATCTTTAAAATCTAAAGCCTTCTGTACAGTCAATGGAGATCTGATATTATTAGTAAGATATGACATAGGATACTTATTAGTTTTGATCGTTGGTAGGCTTGGTTGTGCTGGAGGATATAGAACTAGATTTTTAACGTCTGGTCCTTTAGTTATGGTCATGTTTCCCTGCCGGCAACCAATGTAGGCATCGACAGTAGCAAGACAAGGTCTTCCAAGTATTAGCGGATGTCCATCTAGTCGGGCTTTTGGATTAATTATCAGGAAGTCAGTTGGATATTCCCAGGAGTCTACAGAAACCATGACATCATATAGAGTACCTTCTGGTCGAACCACAGATCAATCTGCCAATTCTAGAAAAGTAGAAGTAGGTCCTACCGATGTGATGCCAAGCTTTTGGTAGGTGGAAGTTGTCAAAATGTTGATTGCAGCTCCCAGGTTGACTAAAACATTAGTCAGGGTTTGACCATAGATTTGGACAGTTACAATTGGGTTCCCGAGATCTTCGTATTTGATAGGTGTCTCTTTTCCTAATAACAAGTCAGATAAAGTACCAACTACTTGGACTCTAGGGTTAGTAGTTGTATTCCTCCTTGATTTTTTTATGCACAGTTCCTTTATAGTTTTTGCGTATATAGGAATATCTTGTATGGCTTGGAGGAATGGAATTTTTATGTACAGGTTTTGTAACTCTCCCAGAATGTCGAAGTCTGGATATTGTACTGGTCGTGGTATGACTAATCGTTCTGGGAAAGGAGGAGAGGATGTTTTTGCTTGCTGATGGCTCTGTTCTCTATTTACATCCTCTTGTTGTGGTGGTCGTTCTATTGGTAACTGATCTTCAATATAAACGGTTTTGTCTCCCTCTGTTTCTATTATACATCCAGATCGTAACCGAAGATCATTGCACTCCCTTATGTCAGGTCCAATTTCTGATGTTTCTATGATTTGGAGGGATTGGACTGGTCTATTATTAGGACTGGGATTGGGTTGGGCTGGGAGTTGAGGTCTCAGATTAGACTGGGGGTTTTGTTGTAAGGTTGGCAGAGTTGGTTGAGGGAGTGGAATAGTTCCTGTTGATTGATATGTCGATCTTGGCCAATTTGTTTGCCAGGGTGAACCTTGTGAGGTAGGGGGAATCCATTGCGGAGGATATGAATTATTCTGCCAATACGGTGGGTTATAAGGAAAATTTGGCCAACCGAATTGGCCTGTCTGATTCATCCATGGATTTGGGGACGGAAACGGCTGTGATGACCAATTCGGAAATGGGGGTGTAGATTGGTTTTGCCACATACCATATTGCTGAGCATTATACTGTGGCGGCTAAAAAGAAGAAGTTGGGTCCGAAAACATACTTGATTGCCTCGGTTGCCATTGGTGACGCTGGTTAACAAAGTATGATGGCTTTGGTTCTTCTTCTGCTTCTTTGTATACTGCCTTCAGTCCAGGAAGTGAGGGGCAGCTTTCGGTGAGATGGTATTTTGTGCAGATGGCGCATGTTTGAACTGAATCTAGTGGACATTCCTTGTGGCTATGTTTTCTTCTCCATCAGGGGCAGAAAATTGCCAGATTCTGTTCTGCCTCCATCTGCTTTTGCTTAGCCTGCACAATATCAAGTTGTGTAGTTAATGTCCCTAGAATATCAGTTTTAAAATTTTCTAATAAGTTACCAAGTTCTACATGTGTTACTCCTTCTGTTGATATTTTGTTATCTCTAACAAACCAATCATATTCTGTTGGTTTTATCCTTGTGCTACCTCTTGAACTCCTGATGCACAAATTAATGATTTCAGCAAAATTCTCTTGGTAAATATCCCCTTTTCCCATGATATTCAATGTTTCAATCCATTGTTCTTTCATACCTCTAATCAATGCAGTTTTCAACAAATTATCAGGCAGAGGTAATGATGCATAGGGGGATCTTTGTAAATTATACTGAAAACGTTCTACATATTCCTCTAGAGTTTCATTTGGTCTGGGCGTCATTTGGAAAATTTCATCTTTTAGTTCTCTTGACCTGCAGTAATCCTGATATTTCTTGAGGAAGGATTCTTTCATTTGCTCCCAGTTGTTTATGACTCCACCACCTAAACCCATAAACCATCTCAAAGCTGCTCCTTTCAAACTGGAGGGGAACAGCTTCAATTTTTGGGGATCAGTGGTGTAATCATATCCTCTACATAACACATCAAATTCAAATAAGAATGCGTCAGGGTCTTCTGATGTGAGTCCATGAAACGTTGGGATGTGTTGAAGAGGGATCGCTTTCATGGGTGCATTTGCAGCAGAGTCTACTATCAGATATTGCAATGTAGAGGTTTGAGTATTTGGCTGATTCTGTGCCATGGTGTCGAATATGTGCCAATAGTCTTCCGGAATTTCTAGGAGGGTGTTCCTAGGTTGAGAAGGGGCGGCCTTGGCAGGAACTGTTTTAATGACACTTCCTTTGTCTGGGATTTCTATCTGAGGGAATGGAGTGCCTTCAATATTGATTCTGGCTGCGCTCCCCTTATCTGGGTTGTTTAATAGCTGGATTATCCTAGAAGGAGACATTGGTTCCTCTATTTCCCCTGTTTCCCCTTCTCCCTCACAAAGGTTGCTTAAGTTCCCTTCCTGCAGCCGTTCTGATACAGAATTTTCAATTTCTTGATAGTCCTGTTCATCAGTCTGGCTATGTACCTCAGCAAAGGCTCCAGATGGTGATGCTGTATCCTGAAGAGAACTAGTAGGCTGCCTAGAATTAATCTTTCTGATGCCTACTGACGGCTGAGATTCAGTTTTCTTGTAGATCTCGTCTATAAAGGTTGTTCGGCCAAGGGTCACCGGTCCTTTGGCTTTTTCAGGTTTGGCTGGGGGTTTGATATTCTTTTCTAGCTTTTTCTGCTTAGTCATGCACTCTAAAAGCTACTAAACCCTATCAACTAGCAATTCTGCTAAGAGAGTGGACGGTGGAGCAGGGCTTTTACATGCTCCGTACGCAGGTTCTTACCTTTCATTTTTTAAATCCAACTCCCCCCTAGCAGACTTGCACACTACTCTGTAAAGGGCAAATGGCTATTACTCCTCCCCAGCAACGGTGCCAAAATGTAGAGTTGTAACTAGGGTCTCTCACACCACTAATTATCCCACATTAATAAGTCAATCCGGGAACGATTTGTTATTGCAAGGAGTAACTCAATCCGAGGCTATTTGTCCGAGTAATGCTCAGTAGTATAGTGTTCTAATGATTCAAAAGGAAACAGATGCCAAGCTATAACTAAACTAACTTAAAAGATAGAATCACACGAGGCAATTGATCAGTCAAGGGTACGGAAGCAATAACCCATCCCTTTAGAAACTGATGAAGAAAAGAAATTAGAGCATGGACTTATAGGTCTGGGAGCTAAGCAGCGTCTTGCTGAGGCTCACTACAGCCTTAGACCTTCTCTCACACCATAAACAACAAAGGCAGGTAAATAAAACGATGGAAAGTAAAATGGAACAACAATCTGGAAATGGAACAACAATAAATGGAACAGCAGTAAAATGGAACAACAGTAATCAAATGGAACAACAGTGATAAAATTGAACAGCAGTAATAAAATGGAACAGCAATCCTTAATGAATTATGAGACAGCAATTCTCACCCGTATGTACATGTTTTATACTACTACAACAATCTGAAAATAATAGATGATTTGACTATGCTTATGAACGAAGTAATATGGCTTGCAAGTCTCACAAATACTCTTTCACATGGATATAATAACGATACATTCAGGCTAACCTTCCGTTACAGAGATAATCGAAAGATGCAACTCAAATAGATCCAATTGTACAGTGCAGAGACATAAGGTAAAGAAGTCATTCACATATCAATCATAGCATATCACATAAAAGATGTATCAGATTACTTAAATAATAGAAATAAACAAATCACACACAAATCACCGTATAATAATACAAAAGCAAGTGTCCTTCGGAGCCGGGCCCTGAGCTGCCAAGGGTACACTGCCTTAAGTTACTCCAGATGCAGAGATGAAATGAACACCAAGTCTTCTATATTAATCTCACCAAAAGTACACAGAGTCAGGTCTCAGCGAGACTCAATGATCATAATTTGTTCTGAAACTTAGAATCATAAAAACAGTCGTCCTTTACTCAATGGCGTGGTGCCTTTATATAACAGAAATGATAGAGGTATCTATAAAAAAAAGATAAGTTAAAGCAGCGATCCCTCAGGATCAAAGATCCTGAGGGATTCGCTAATCATTCAATTCTTCTCTTTTCCTTCTTGTGCTCTCCGACCCGGTATCCCGCATTCTTTCCCTGGGCTATTCGGCTCTAATTTTTCTTGATCTCATCCGCATCCGGTGCCCTGCTGGAGGGACAACAGTTATTTTCCTTTTGCTTCTTGCTTTTGATCGACAACCCCCTATTTCCACGTCTTCCTGCATAGAAAACATCAATTATCAACACTTGAGCTTCCTTTGTCTATTTTCGCATATTTTATCAAAATCCTTTATCTTCTTTGAACTCATGATACAGAAAAAGTTAGAATTGTTATTGAAAAACCACTAGATTGCTTGTCAAAAGCATACCTTCCAAGTGCTCCACAACAAGTATGCTAGGAGCTTAAGCCAACTTCTATGAGCTCTGAGAAGAAGCTTTTAAATGTGATGGATGAAAGCTAACTCAACATAGGCTACTCTACTTGCTGAAAGAAGCGAAAATCGGAAAGGAAATGCAAACCCTAGCAAACCCTAGTTTTACTGACTAGCCTTATTGGTGCAAGAAAAGAGATGAAAGTGGTGGAACTGGATGCCATTGATTCTTGGAAAAGTAAAATGCATGTGCCTAAGCTACTTCTAAAGAGAAATATGAAAAAAAACATTTTTTTGCATTTTTGAGTAAGTTGGCAGAATTATTATGCATGTGCTTTAACGGTTTTTGACTGTGCAGAGGTGTATTGGTGAAAGGAAATGCTTGCAGGAGGTTGGGAAGGTTAGAAGAGGGCCTAAGGGGTCCCTAGCACCCTTTCAGAGAGTTTCATAGTGATTGGATCTCAAGAAACCACTTTCGTGGGCTTCTACAAGAAGTCTGCAGGGGTTCTACAGGATGTACTATAGCTTCTACAGGATGTTTTGTAGCTTCTACAAGATGTTCTGAAAAGAGGATTTTGGAGGGTTGATGGAGGAAAAATGGTGGGAAAGTGGAAATTGAGGTTGGATAAGGATGTTAAAGGGTCTAGGACCTGGTGAATGAGGCTAAGGAGAGATTGGATTTGTTCAAGGATGGAGGGAGCAATGATGCACAAGAATGTAGAAATTAGGGCAAAGTGAGAGAATGTGGCAAATGAAAGGCAATAATCTAAGTTAGAGGATGAAGTAGGTTGCATTGATGGGGTAAGGGTAGGCAAAGAGGTATTACAGATGCTGTGCACACTATTTCTCAAGACTGATCGAAGAAAGACTAGAAAAACCAAAGATCTAGCTATTTTAACCTACTTTGACCTACAAACCAGAAACCATTATGGACAAAAGTTTATTGGTAGAAAATCATGTAAAACAACTATGAAAACCAATCAAGAACAGATCTAAGCATGTAATCATAATTGGTATCAACTTTTGCAACTAAGAATCTAACACTAGCAATTGCATGAAGAAGCAAAAACACTATATTTGTGGCAGCAAGGACGCCTTGGTCTCAGCTCATGGTCCCAAGGAGGGAGAGGTGAGATGAAGGGTTACTTGATGGCATTTTTCGAAGATCTTTTATGTTACCAAACTATCAAATCAATCTGAAGCATGAAAAGCTATTTTAATCATCATAAACAACCTAAGTAACAAAGCAAGATTTTAATCTAAATAACAGAAATTATTCTATGAATGCAGCAAAGACACATAAAAGTACACAAAGGAGGTACTGGGCACTTGGGTTGGGCCCAACCCCAAGAGCTACAGCCTCCTAAGAAATATTAGATCTGGTGCAAAGCTGGATTCATCTTTATTGATCAAGAAATAATAGTTACATCAAAAATTGTCTACAAGAAAAAAACCTGAAAATGTGTTGAAATGCAGAGCTAACCTACTGCCTAAAAAATGACTAAAAAAATGACTAAAATCAAACTAAAAAATGACTAACTAGATAACAAAGATGACCAACTCAAATGAGGCCCTAAGCCTTCTTATTTATACAAATTGAGGACCCCAACAGTCCTCCTAAGCTTTAGGGACTCGACTGCTAAAACTTGCAGTTAACAGCAGTCCTACTTGACTTGCTTGGATGCCCCTTGTGCTCTGAGCTGCTAGTGGAGAATTCAAGGTAAGGGCTCATAAATGAAGGGAACACCTTCCTACAAATCATATCCCTTGTTCTTCCACGAATTTGGCTGCCAAGTGCTCATTTAAACCTTTGATTTTGTCCCAAAATTGACCAAAAATACTGCATAAAGCACACATTAGACTTGTCGGCATAATGACCAACCCAATTCACTCTATTAGCATAAATATAATAAAAAACATGCAATAAACTAATGAGAATGGAGAATTAAGTCGAATTAGGAGGCTGAATGAGCCCATATAATTGCTCATTTCTAGGGCTCATCATCACCCCCTACTGAAAGTGTTGATCATCCTCTGAGCAACTAATCTATCTCTTCATCTTTGATTGCTTTGACTGCCTCTCTCACATCCCAGGCTCCTGAGGTGATGTCGTCCTCTCGGTCATGAAACCCTGCTTTTCTCTCTACTTCCTCCCACTACCTGTGCTCCTTTTCTTGTAGCAGTTTTGTTAAAGCCTCAACCTTAGCCTGTAGCTTTTCCTCTCTCTGTTGTTTATTAGATGTTTCCTTGTCTGCTGGAACCCCTTCTTACTGCTGTTGTTCTCCCAAAATGGAGGGCCTATTTTCATTATGACTTTCCTGTAGCTGTAACTACTGTTTCAGCAGCTCATTCTCCTCCAGTATTTTGGTCCTTTGACTACTTTCCACATGCCTCACCATGGCCAATTCTTTTTTTTATTCCTGGAGTTGTTCTTCCAAGTGGCCTATGTCTACCACACTCTTGGATTTGGCAATCCTCATCCAAGTGTGAGTCCTAACCCTTTCTTGTTCTAGTGCAAAGAAAAGTGGCACTGTGAATTTCTGGGGAATTATCTTCCTGGCTTCTAACAAGTTATAGTATGAGCCCAAGTTAGGCTGAGGGCTTGGTTCCAATATTTGCTCTATCTTTCCTTCTTCCTATGATTGTTTGGCCACCTTTTCCTCCAATTTCTTGGTCTCTTTTAACTTAGCCAAAGTTTCATGTAGAACTATCTCAGCTTCCTTTAGAGTTGTCTTTGAGTCCATCATTTGAATTCTCTCTCTCCAAGTGAAGGTTTTTGGGCTTCCTCGTTCATAGGTGATGGTTATCTTTGAAGGAGGCTCCTGCTTTTGTTTAGCTGTGGTGTCCTCAATGATAATTGGCTCCTTTGACTGTGGCTAGGGTCTACCCACTTTGATCCGTGTGCTCCCCCTTTCTTTAAAGTACATGTAGGTTTACCTCTTTCGCTTCCCTTTTCATTTTGGAGGTCCGTTTAAGGCAACAAGTGTAGATGTTGCCTCCCTGGCCAGTATGTCAGGTGATTTCTCCTCTTGCTGTTATGTTTCCATGCTTCCTGTAGAAATCCCTATGTCAACTATTTCTATTTGTTTTGCTGGATGTGTCTTTTCCTTTTATTTCTGTGTGTCTGCTTTGGCCGTGACATCCTTCAGGTGGACTTTTTTAGCCCTCTCTACCCAGAATTCAGCTGTCCATTTATGATAGGAATGAATTGTGTTTCTACGGACAGAGTACAGAGCTCATTTTTTCTTCTCAGCACACATACAGACATGCAAATTCAAAATTTTCCATACATAGGTTGGCCTCCACAGTTGTATATCTTCTCTATAGGAGAATTTTAAAGACAGGAAACGTGGAGGAGAATCTTGGTGCAGACACAACTAAGAAACTCAGTACAACACACAGGCAAACATTTTATTTCCAATTCACAAGAAGATTTCCTCTAGTTTCCCAATCTGATGTCGTGTTCAAGTTATCATATTACTCAAACAAATCATGCATACAGGAGTGTTCTCGAGCCCACCTCATTTGGAGCTTGAAATTCGACAAAAATTCTGGATTTTCCTTCTGAAGAGTTGTTCTCTGCCTTTCCTGTAGAAGCCTTCCTGTAGAAGGCTCTCTTTTCCTGTAGAACAAAACTGCGCTTCCTGTAGAGCCCGATAGGCGGGAGATTTTTTTAAAAATGGCAGAAATCTCGAAAAATCAGGCAGGAATCTTGTAGAGGACCACTGGTTAGTTGATCTGGAAGTGGTGGACGCATGCTTCAGTTATGAATGTCGTGAAGGCGCAGTGAACAAAGAGTGGTGAGAGTTTCAGCCGAGCATCATTTAACTGTGGCATGATTCGTGGTGAGAAGATGAGGTGGTAGAAATACGCATTGTCATTATTCGGACTGTTGGTCCCTACTGCAGTGTCATCATGGGACTAGATGTTTTCTGCCTGTAATCCCTTACCATTAGTTACGCTGGAGTTCCAAACATTGACCACTATCTATTTTTTTTTTTTTAATTTCACATGAATGACTATAGACGTGTGTTGGGTGACCTACTGATGCGTGCAATCGAACTGGCTGAGAGTGTCAGGTTAACTTGCTAGCTTCCTGGCTTAATCCAACCATTTCATTCGTTCATGCACTTTCAAATCATATAGATGCAAATAGAGGAACTGGTTTAGACACATACCTGTAAGTTGATGTGCTTCTTGGTTCTTTTTGCTGTTGCATGCTCATATTATGTGGATGCATGTTGGTCTGTTTGCTGATACATGGCTTATTTTCTGGTGCAGGTATCCTCTGGCTGGATCTACGCTGCAGGAGCCTGCTTCAACGTTCATATTTGCACCCTCATGCTGTTAATACTGAATTTTTACAAGACAACAACTTGTTTTCTCCATAGCTCCCAAACGATAAATTAGATTGACCTGAAACTTTTTTAGCATGCTTTTATCATCGTTATGCACCTTCCATAGCAGAATTGTGATCAATGGATGTAAATATTTCGAGAAAAACTAAAAATCGCTGAATATTACAGAGATCAATTTCTCAGAAACCATGCATTGGAATCTGCTGAAACTGTTTGGGTAGGTTACTATAACCTATATGCATCTCCCCATGAGACAGGTTTTGAAATGGATGCATGGATATGGAGAAAATGCAAAACTGGCTGAAGGTGATGGAGGCTAATTTCTTGGAAACCGTGCATTGGAATTGGCTGAAATTGTTCGGGCATGTTTTCATCATCCCTATACAACTCCCCGTAAAACATTTTGTAAATGGATGCACGGTTTTCACATGACGGAAAAAACAAATTTCTGTTCTATGTATTTTTACTTCAAATCATTCTACAGGCGGTTTGCACAATAAGAAAAAATGAGCTTGGGCTGTAATGCAGACTTGGAATTGATGGGAGAGAGGTTTGAGGATTGTAGGAGGACTTATGAACCCTTTAGGAAGCTATCATGTTCTCCAAACTACCTTTTAAAATCCATTTCTAGCTTCCTGTAATTTCTACAGGAACTTCCTGTAGAACATACAGTTTTTAGGAAAGAAGCACAATGAAATGGAAGAAATAATGGAGAAGGGTGAGGGATGGAAACATGGATGTTTGCAGGCATCATGGACATATTCCCAGCCTTCGGGTCCTCTTCGGAGATCAATTTTGGCTTGTTTGTAGGCTTCTTGTAGAAGACATAGAACTTCCTGTAGAAGACACAGAACTTCCTGTAGAAGGCACAAAACTTCCTCTGTCTTTGTTTTGAGCGATTCTCCTAACCTGCAATGTCCTTGCTGCAACCTAGAATTATTCAATGGAAATTAGGTTTATTTTTCTTTTTCCCTTTTCTTCTTTCTTTTTCTCCCTTTTTTTTTTTCAAACAACTAGGGCGCCTCATGGAGGTTTTCACCCTAATTGCCTGCCATGGGTGCCTCCAAGGGAGGTTTTCACCCAGGGATCTTATTCTCTTTTTATTTTCTCTTATTTCCAACCCATTGACCACCTCATGGAGGTTTTCAATAAATGAGCCAATCTGAGGTGCCTCCGAGGAGGCTTTCACCTTAGATTTTTATTTTCCTCTTATTTTCATTTTTTCTCTTTTTTTTTTTTTTCTACCCTACCCTACTTGAAAAACAAAATAATTTTGAAGTATAAGAATACTTCCAATGGAACCATGTGCACATTGAGATTAGAGACAAGATGATGTGGAGGCTTGAAATGCATGTTTTGACAGCTATCCGGATTTTAGAGACCAAATGATTTAACTTTGAAGGGATCAAACATAGCTAAGAAAGAGAGTACTGCTGCAACTTAGTGACTGTCTCAAACCATATCTCAATATAGCTCTGATATCCTTGGTCCTTTTACTGATCTGGATCATTCTCCATATCTTCTTCTATCATGACCTTCACATCTTCCTCTTTTTGCTGAGTTTTCTCTTGAATACATGGAGGATTTGATGGTAACCATGAGGGAGCTCTCTCGATCTCTGATTCTGATGTCTTCCCTTCATCTAGTGCAGCCCATGGTTCTTTGATCTCCTCTTTTGAATCTTCTTTTGTTGGATGTGGTCCTTCAATGCTTTCAAGATAATCTCTTTCTTGTAATACTCTTCCTGAGCTATGGTGAAGATAATTGAGCTCAAGAGGAGTCATTTGGACATGTTGTGCCTCAGTTTTGCAATTGGGTTGAGCTATTCCAATGTGCGGGTTTGGAAATGGTAGTATGGGTAGTTGAGTGGGGGTGTATATTTGAGATGGATGTGGATGGGGTTGTGGTTGGGTAGGTGGTGGAGGCAAATGAGTTGGAGGAGAGTTGTACTAGGGCCTCCACCCTTGATGAGGTGCATTCCACTGAGGCTGTCGCTGAGCATAAGAGTGATACGAATGAGCAACTGGAGAAGCATGGTATTAAGGAGAATACAACCAAGGAGGGGGTGTGGACCAGGAAGGATGAGCAGGGGGACCCCAAGAAGGCATGGAAGTGGCTTGATAGGGGTCGTGATAGGTCTGGGATGTCCCTTGCATTCCTTGCTGGTAGGGTATGGGTCCATGTGGCCTCCTTTGGTTTATATAATAGAGTGATTCAGTGGCTCCTTTGGCTCTCTGATATGCGGCTTTCAGTCCAAGCAAGGAAGGGCACTAATTTCTAGGATGTTATTCTTCACAGACAAAACACACTTCTAAGGAGTGCGTTGGACATTCATTCCTATGATGCTTTCTAGTGCACCTAGGACAAAAGATGTCAAAAGCCCTCTCAGCTTCCTCTTGCTTCCTTTGGATCCGCAGGGTATCCAATTGCATAGAAAGAAACTGCCTCATATCACTCTTGAAATCTTCCAGCATATTTTCACATTTACCTTTTCCAATATAAAGGGATGAGTTGGAAGAAAAAGCACTGCTCCCAACATTTCTATTTTCAGCCATTTTCTCCAGAGGTATGTTTTCTTCTTCTTCTTCCCTTAAGGTTATTCAAATATGTCTTACTGTCCACCTAAGGGTTCTTTAATCACAGCCATCAAAGAAGAGAGAAGGTTGGTTGTGTGAAGCAGTGGGGGTGTTATGCAATCATTTTTCTGAATTATCTCTACTCCTACAAGGCATGAAAGGAAATCTTTTTGGTTGATTTTTTCTTTTTTCTGCCTTCACCTACAAAACTAAAATAGATTGAACTGCAAATAACCATCTTGCTGAAATGAAAATGCAGAATTAAAATGAAAGAAGGAAAGGACTAATCTATTTTGCTGAAATGAAATTGCAGGAATGAAATGCTAGGCTACGCTTGCAGAATTGAAATTGCAGAATTGAAATGCTAATCTACGCTTGCAGAATTGAAATTGCGGAATTAAAATGCTAATATACGCTTGTAGAAATGAAATTGTAGAATTGAAATTCTAATCTATGAAAGCATGAAATGTCTACTCTACTTTTGAGGAAATGAAATTGCAGAATGGAAATGAAACAATCTACTCTACGCTTGTGGAAATAAACTACTTAGCAGAAGGTTGTAGTAGAAAATAGAAGAAAAGCAGCAATCACCAATACTCTAATGCTTCCCCGAAAACGGTGCCAAAAAGATGGTGGGCCCCAGTATTGCAGCAATAATGCTGCAACTCCTGAGACTCCCTTCTTTACTTTTATCAACCCGATAGTTCGTAACAAACTTGGAAGCGACAGTTCTGTATGCACAAGTACTAGCTCTTGTCGTGGCTGTCACTTGATCAGCTGGCACAAGTCTGCTAGGAGCTTAAGCAAACTTATATGAGCTCTGAGAAGAAGCTTTTAAATGTGATGGATGAAAGCTAACTCAACATAGGCTACTCTACTTGCAGAAAGAAGCAAAAAGCGGAAAGGAAATGCAAACCCTAGCAAACCCTAGTTTTACCGACTGGTCCTACTAGTGCAAGAAAAGAGATGAAAGTGGTGGAACTAGATGCCATTGACTCTTGGAAAGGTAAAATGCATGTGCTTAAGCTACTTCTGAAGAGAAATATGAAAAAAAAACATATTTTTGCATTTTTGAGTAAGTTGGCAGAATTATTATGCATGTGCTTTAACTTTCTTTGATTGTGCATAGGTGGATTGGCGAAAGGGATTGCTTGCAGGAGGTTGGGAAGGTTAGAAGAGGGCCTAAGGGGTCCCTAGCACCCTTCTAGAGAGTTTCACAGTGATCGGATCTCAAGAAACCACTTTCGTGAGCTTCTACAGGAAGTTTGCAGGGGTTCTGTAGGATGTACTGTAACTTCTACAGGATGTTCTGTAGCTTCTACAGGATGTTCTGAAAAGAGGATTTTGGAGGGTTGATGGAGGAAAAACAATGGGAAAGTGGAAATGGAGGTTGGATAAGGATGTTAAGGGGTCTAGGACCTGGTGAATGAGGCTAAGGAGCGATTGGATTTGTTCAAGGATGGAGGGAGCAATGATGCACAAGAATGTAGAAATTAGGGAAAAGTGAGAGAATGTGGCAAATGAAAGGTAAGAATCTGAGTTAGAGGATGAAGCAGGTTGCATTGATGGGGTAAGGGTAGGCAAAGAGGTATTACAGATGTTGTGCACACTATTTCTCAAGACTGATCGAAGAAAGACTAGAAAAACCAAAGATTTAGCTATTTTAACCTACTTTGACCTAGAAACCAGAAACCATGATGGACAGAAGTTTATTGGTAGAAAATCATGTAAAAAAACTATGAAAACCAAGCAAGAACAGATCTAAGCATGTAATCATAACTAGTATCAACTTTTTCAACTAAGAATCTAACACTAGCAATTGCATGAAGAAGCAAAAAGAATGTTTTTGTGGCAGCAAGGACGCCTTGGTCTCAGCTCATGGTCCCAAGGAGGAAGAGGTGAGATCAAGGGTTACTTTATGGTATTTTTTGAATATCGAATCTATTACCAAACTATCAAATCAATCTAAAGCATGAAAAGCTATTTTAATCATCAAAAACAACCTAAGTAACAAAGCAAGATTTTAATTTAAATAGCATAAATTATTCTATGAATGCAACAAAGACACATAAAAGTACACAAAGGAGGTACTGGGCACTTGGGTTGGGCCCAACCCCAAGATCTACAGCCTCCTAAGAAATATTAGAGCTGGTGCAAAGCTGGATTCATCTTTATTGATCAAGAAATAATAGTTACATCAAAAACTGTCTACAAGAAAAAAGCTTGAAAATGTGCTGAAATGCAGAGCTAACCTACTGCCTTAAAAATGACTAAAATCGAACTAAAAATGACTAACTAGATAACAAAGATGACCAACTCAAATGAGGCCCTAAGCCTTCTTATTTATACAAATTGAGGACCCCAACAGTCCTCCTAAACTTTAGGGACTCGGTTGCCAAAACTTGCAGTTAACGACAGTCCTACTTGACTTGATTGGTTGCCCCTTGTGCTCTGACCTGCTTGTGGAGAATTTGAGGTAAGGGCTCATAAATGAAGGGGACACCTTCCTACAAATCCTCTCCCTTGTTCTTCCACGAATTTGGTTGCCAAGTGCTCATTTAAACCTTTGATTTTGTCCCAAAATTGACCAAAAATACTACATAAAGCACACATTAGACTTGTTGGCATAATGACTAACCCAATTCACTCTATTAGCATAAATATAATAAAAAAAATGCAATAAAATAATGAGAATGGAGGATTAAGTCAAATTAGGAGGTTGAATGAGCCCATATAATTGCTCATTTCTGGGGCTCATCAATTTATAGACGAATATATTTGTACATGTAATGAAAGTTTATAAGCTGAGCACTGGTATGCCTTCCCTCATCGAGTTCATGAGAAAAATCAAATTGTCATGACATATTTATTGTAATTGATGCAGGTCACCTTCCATTTTGAAACCTCCTCTCCACATGATAAAACATTTCACTCGACATACATATTTTCAACTTCGTGCTTTAGGTGGCAACTGTTACAGATCCATTTGGGCACATCCACCCCAACTTACAGATCAATACTATTAGGGCTCATCAACCCCTAATTCAGTTGTTACATGCCCTAAAGAAGATAACCATCAGAATGCCTAGCTTCCCAATAAGTTTCATGACTAAAATCATCCAAAGACTACCTCTAAGAAGATCAGCGCAGGTAGGCTGTTAGGTCCCTATAATACTAGTAATTACCCCATTACTATTATAGTTGTATCCCTTATTAATATTGTTGTGCCCCTATTGTCCCCATATTATTATTACTGTGCCCCATAGAATCCCTCTAT